>JBBYHM010000018.1:10812438-10854556 GCA_038381775.1 Adansonia rubrostipa | reverse complement strand
TTTCTTTCTTGAAATTCGAATACAATTATATAAGCCATCTTCTAGTCCTTTAGGAAGTCCACCGAGCTAGGAGTTGGGGATTAAACACCCCCATTTTGATAAAATTTCAACACAAAATATCAGTGTATATAATTATGTATTTAAATTATATAGATTTGGATTCCCACCGACCTTCCTTTGCCTTGGCTCAATTAAAATCAAGTGATCATAGTGTGACTCTACTAAACAACATATGCAAGTTATCATTGTTGTTATATAGAAAATTGAACCTCTTGTCAACAAAATGTGTTATGGTTAAAGTATTTAGGGGAATGTGAGAAGGAAAAAAAAAAAAAAAAGCTTCATGTGCATGTATGATAAAATAGCTATTAGCTTAGTTGAATTGATTTCAACATCTTCATAATGAGGCTGATCTCATTGTCAACAGGTCTAAATATGAAGTCTCTTTGGCCATCTTGAAATAACAAATTGCGGGTAGTACACGGCAATCCTGACAATAATTATATTCCATTCTTGGGAACTAATAGATCCAAAGATTTAGTGATGGATTCTTGATTTTAACAAGAAACTAACATGCCTGCCGTAAGAGACCACATTACTATATCATCACAATCTATCTATCTATCTATCTATCTATCTATCTATCTATATATAGGACTTCATGACCTAACCTTTGATATTGCTTGTTTTCAAATTTAGCAGCCAAAAAAAAAAAAAACTGTGACATAGCATGTTTTAGTTGCAATACTGTTAACAGAAACATGCAAAAGGGTTTTCATATTGTAATTAAAAAAACCACCGAAATGCATGATCCTTATTTAATTAGGTTCGGTTGAAATTTTTATCTCATGACTAGATTTTGATAGTCGTGTAGTTTATTGATCGAGAACTGACTTTTAGTGTTAATATAGCATGACTCACTTTTTAACATTCTCTTTTATATATATATATATATATATATTATATTATATATTATATAATCTATTCCGCTTAAATTATAAAAATTTTCAAGAAGCAATTGTAGCTAACTCACCAAAAATATAAACCAAATCTCTATTAGAAATCAGTTCAAGTTCCCTATAGCTGTTACACGTTGTTAAAGGTGGCATTCTTCACTTCAAAAGCATATATGCAAACCAGTACTTTGCAAGGGTGATGTCCAAACTTCACGTGTCAAAAAATTTATGCTTAAAAAAAGATGCTTTTAGTTATATTAGTTCAAAAAAGAGAGAGCTGGATTTCGGGTGAAAAAACAAAAGTCATATTATTTAAAAGCTTAAACTTTAATCTAATTAGTTAATACAATTATTTAAAAAAAAAGAATTTAGTTGTAATAGTTCTCAAAAGAATTAAGTATCTCCAACGAAAAAAACAAAAAGCACTTAACTAAAGATTTAAAATAATTTAATTTAATTAATTCATACAATCATTTTTTAAAATATAAAAAATAAAAATTATAGTAGCTTTTCTATTCTCAAACTTCCACATCTTTCATATACAAGAAAACACATGGTTAAGCCAAGCCCATTTGAATAATTAGATTCTCCAAAAGTCAACACATTTGAGAGTCACACGTGAGCAAGCAGTGATAGATCTGGCATTCATACTACAAATAACAACATATATATCACATCTTCAATTTCTCCATCTCCGCTCTCTCTCAAAGCACTGCTCTTCCTTCTTCTTCTTTTTTTTTTGTTAGCAAATTATAAATCCAAGAATCCCCTTTAACAAGGCCGAATTTAGCTTCTTTTTGTATATTCTCAAACTTATATATTATTACATCTTTTTAGTTTTGATTATATATATAAAAAAGTGGAACATACGTTTCTCCTGTATATCTTGCCTTTTAAGCACTCTTTTCCCCTTCTCTCATTCTCTTTTTCTTCCTTCTCTTCTATTCACTATCTCTCTCTCTCTTTCAGACTCAGAAAATTGTTCTCCCTGAGAACATGCCAGCTGAAAGTCCAGAGAAAGGTAAGAAGTAAAAAAATCTAGTCTTTTTATAATCATTTTTATTAGAGCTTAATCCCATTTTCCTTGTATTTGTTGGAACCATACAGATATATAATTTCTTCATTTTCTTCCTTAAGTTTTCAATCTAATTTTTCGTAATATATATTTTTAAATAAAACTAGAGGCATCTTTAAGTTTTGCATGATCTTAATTTTCTTTCTGGATGATCTTACTTAAGATGACTACGGTTTAGAGGTCTAATTGCCTTTTATAGCAAGAGTAATTTATATAAATCAAATTAATTTATTGGTACATATATAAATGGTGATTACTCACTTTTTTTTTTGGTTTTATGATGCAATATATTTAGGGAGAGATTTGATGAGATAGGCAAAAAGATCAAGGGAGGAGCAGATGTTTCATGATTTATCTCGTCATCAGATGGGATTGGGAAGAAGACACATATTGGGTCCTCCTGGAACCCTAAATACCATTACACCTTGTGCTGCCTGCAAACTCTTGAGGCGTAGGTGTGCTGAAGAGTGCCCTTTTTCTCCATATTTCTCCCCTCATGAACCCCAGAAGTTTGCTTCTGTTCACAAAGTCTTTGGTGCTAGCAATGTCTCAAAGCTGCTAATGGTAATTAAAACCTAGCTAATTCCTACGAATATTTTCGACTTTTATTAGTATTTTTTTTTATCTCTATATCGTCAAAGAGTCTGATCATTTTTTACTGGGCAATCTGCATTCATGAAAATTTATTTTATTTTAACCGGTTTGTTCTAATTAATGATGCCTCCTATGGTGTAATTCAGGAAGTACCGGTGAGCCAAAGAGCTGACGCTGCGAGTAGTCTTGTTTACGAGGCAAACGTTAGGCTAAGAGATCCTGTTTACGGGTGCATGGGTGCAATCTCAGCTTTGCAACAGCAAGTTCAATCTTTACAAGCTGAAATAAATGCAGTAAGGGCTGAGATAATAAAATACAAGTGCAGGGAAGCTAACCTTATACCCTCTTCCCAAGTAGCCTTACTCTCTTCCGGGGCTGTTTCAGTTGCTGCACCACCGCCACCACATCCTCCTTCTTCTTCCATGTATACCCAACCTACAACATCTGCAGACTATGGCACTATTTCAAATGAAAATGTTTCCTACTTCGGATAACAAGTATTCCCTAGACAACGTGAAATTAAAATATCCCATTCATTTTTCTTTGTTATGAAGCAAATGAAATAAAATGATGAGTATTGTTCTTTCATTGCTTTGTCTTATTTAGTCACACTCAAATATTACTGTCTAGCTTGCTTCACCAATTGAAGTCCATGTATGCCTTTACCTATAATTGTTGGTTGATGTGTTTCTTTCTTCTACATTTGTTTCTTTATCATATATATTGAATTTCTTGTTTTCCACTTTCTTTACAGTTTTCTTTAATGAATAATATGGTCAGTACCATACGGAGAATGGAGAATTACTCCATAGCCACAAGAATTTAAATGCTATGATATCAACTTGTGATGTTGTGAAGCTTCCCTTCCTTTTTTCCTCTTTCTTTTTCTTTTTTTCTTGTTTTGTTTAACTTCTTTGGGTTAGGGGATTGGAACCGACTCTTGGTATAACAGGATATATGCATCAACCGTTAAACTAAATGTGTAGGCTTTGTTGTGCTCCTGTTTCAATTTTTCTTTCGTGAACAAATATTATAGTGAAATGAGATATCCTAGTAACGTAGAAGTAAACTAATTAAGTGACATTGAACCTTAAAATTTAATTTAATTAATTAATATAATCATAATTAAAAAATAATATTCGCTGATCTCCATTAAGCCCTTTCCTTATTTAATAGCTGCGACCTCCATTGAAATTTGTGATGTAAAATCGGCAGATCCTAGTTGAACTTTTGATTGCGTGTGTAGGAGAAAGAACAAATCTGAACTTATTTCACGTGTAGGACAGAATATGATCACATGCTATTCTGTGCCATTGAAGGATCCAATGTTTGTAGAAAGTTTGAAGACCAAAGGTATTTATGGGATCATCCAATGCCACGAAGGTTAGAAACTTCTAAGAAATTTAAATTTTTGCATATATAAAAGACATACTTACATTAATATAAGATTAATTAATTTTATATATTTTTAAAATTTTTATACGATTAATATTTTAACAAACTGGTAATTGAATTTTGTAATATAATTATACTCATCGTGTATATAAAGTTTTTAATCGATTATATTTTTATAATATCAATATAAAATATTGTCTTTGCAATATATATTTGGAGGTTGAAAGTTTTTATATCAAATAAATAGTTAAACATTTATAATTTACTTAACATTCGGCATACATGATCTACAAAAATAGAATATGAAAACCAACGGCCAGTTTATTAAAATATTAATTGCATAAAAAATTATAAAAGTTTGCAAACTAATTTAGTTTACACTAATGTAAGTGTATATATATATATATATACATATGGACAATTATTTCATACATCGATGATAGGCAAAAAAACTCTAGAAAATCGGATTTATTGGGTAACACATGTCCTATTTATTTAGTACTTCAAATATATTCTACAAAACTTTTGTCACCTAATGAACCTGCTTATGAAGTTTTTCTTTCCACAATTGGTGCATAGGATAACTATAAAATATATGTATATATATATATGATTATTTCATACATTGCCATTGGAATATGAAAACTCAACAAGCAAGGCAAATGGAATGACACTTGTCTTTTTAGGTATATTTTAAAAAATAAATAGGATATGTGTCATCTCATTAATTCTGCTTGTGAAGTTTTTACCCTCCACTAATCGTATAATGATCTTGTGAATTACTAAGTAGATTAACCTATTAATAAAAATTTGACATTTAAATATAGAAACTAAAATTGATTATTAATTTTTTCCTAAGTGAGTTAAGTACGAATTCTAAATTGACTTGTTAAATTTAAAAATATAATAAAAAACTATAAAAACTAGCTAAAAATAATCAACAAAATAATTTTTCTCAAACGAGGCAGTACAAATTTTTAAATTAATCTATGAGTTTTCATGCAAATCAACCCCTTTAAAATGAAATAAAATAATAAACCGAAAATCTAAATTAAAAAAAAATCCTAAAGAGTTGCTACTCGCCACATGTCAGGCATAGAGGCTTTTAGTGTGGCCGTAAGCAACCTCCTCAAGCGATTTTTTAACCGTGTATTATAGATTCTTAGAATCTTTGGTGATGATGGGTTTAATAATTTTAAAAATTTTCTAGAATACTACCATACAAAATGATATATGGAAATTTTATTGTAGATAATGTTAGAAATATTTTCAAAATGAATGAAATGAATAAAGAATTAATTAATTGAATAATAAACTACTGAGAAATTAGTACAAATGCAGTTTTACAATAGCTTCAGTTATGCTTCAAACCAAGGAAATTGAATTTAAAGATCCATTGGAGAGGCTTCACTTATGATAGGATTCAAACGCCACTCATGGGATTCACATCTTATAAGTTTTGGAAAGAAAAACAAGCTTCTAATATAAATTACAAAGAGGGATTCATGTACCATGAATGAAGGTTCGAATACCAGGTTTAGGAATGGGTTTGGTTAAAATATATACTCCTAAGATATTCAACAATCCCCTATCTCAAAATTAGGTTAAGACTCTCTTAAAAGCTTTCAGGCTATCATATCTTTGTATACTAGCTTAATCTTACTCTTACTTAGATTTAGAATAGAATAGTTTTGACCTAGTTAAAACCTCAAAAAAATCAGGTTGAACTTATTTTCCTTGTTTTAGGGTTATTAAATGATCAACTAACCTTCCACCCATCTTGGCCAAATTTCCCTAAATAATTGGGCTAAAGGAATTGGCCCATCAAGCTTGGACCAGTTTAAGGTTTGGTGCAATATAGGGTAACTAGGCCTGACTTGTATTTTCATGAATTTAATCTAATTAATTCAAATTCAATTAAGTGCTTTTTCAAATTATCTTGTATTTAATTAAATCAAACATAAATAAATCTTGGATTTAATCTAACAGATCTACCTTATTGTTGTGACCCATTAGGTTTTGAATATGTTGGCAATGAACATAAATAATCTGGTTAATCATGTTCATAGATCAAGAGTGGGATCTAGCACCCCATCAAAGTCACCTAAATGTTGAAAGTCATTGTGATCTTATAAAAACCTTTCTATCGGCAACGTGCCCCCGTGGATATCCTCGTAGAGCAGGAAAGCACATATGAATTAAAAATATTTTTTTTATTGATAAAGAAATGCCCTCCTAAGAGAAACTATTCCATTTTAAAGTTATGGGAGTAAGAAAGTACAAATTCTCGGCTCTTGATCATGAAGGGAGACCGTTGGACAAATCGCTCATCCAATTAATCTTAAATAGCCACCACGAAGTGGCTGAAGACTTAAGAGTCTAGGTGTGATCGGATGCCTATTAAAACAATATTTGAGTTACAAAACTCAAAACATCGATTTCAAGGTCTACGAGGTCCAGAATTTCAATGGTCGAGTTTGGGAGTTTGTTATGCATAGAGAGGTACGAACCTCCCTACGATGCTCGTAATCTGTACCTTCTAGCCATGTTTCAACTCGATTTTGGTTTCCTAGATTTTGGTTTATTAGCATTTTGATATAATCCCTTTTTATGCATGAATTTGTATGAAAAAGTAAATTCTGGTTTTAAGGAAAATTTTAATCCCTTGTGCATCCAGCGAGGTGGGAAACATAGAGATTTTTTACAAAAATGAGCTTCAAATTTAATTTTAAAAACAAGATACTTTGTATCTAGCTTTAGAGGAATACTAAAATGAAGCATTGCCTTTATGATTTTTGACAATGATCAAAAAATATGAATGTAGGGTAAACACCACAACAGGAATTATGTTAGTAAGACAAAAAAATTTATATTGCATAAAATAAATCACATAAAAAAGGAGAAAAGGGAAAAGACAATTGGAATGTGTCTCATTAATATAATCAATTATCTAGATAAAACGAAATCAACAATTTTGAGATGCATTTGGATCCATTGGTTGCATGAGGCGTGAAAACTAGGTTTGAATTTGAAAAAATCCAGAGCAAATCTAAAAGAGAAAAAATTTGACTTTTGATAATTAAAAAAAAAGCAAAATTTAGAATTTTAATTGGACGAAAATCAACTACTTTTTTTTTAACAAAAATGACATTTTTTAGGTTTCTTGACAAAAATGACAATTTTTAATTTTTTAAAAAATGGGATTTGATAAAAATAAAATTGACAAAATTTTGAAAAAAAAATGTTCATGCTTTGATCTAAGCCTAGGGTAGGGTGACATTTATTCTTGACTCAAAGTGTTGCTCAAGGGTATTTAGAGGCATTTGAATACCTTGAAGCAGGAATTTTGGAAAATTGGTGAATTTTGGCAAATGCTGAAATAAGGAACAACATCATGCTATCATTGTTTCTGATTATATTCTAGATTGATCCTAAGGTTTTGGAGGTTAATTGAGGTACCATTGGAAAGTGACTCGATAAGTGTTAATATAAAAATATTCTAAAAGTCCTTAAATATCAATTTCTAGAAGAAAATAATTTTTGAAGTTGGCTCTAATGAAAAGTTGACAGCACATGCTAAGGAATAGGTGCATGGACTTTGAAAAATCATACCCAACTCATTCAAAATTGTTAAATAGCAAATGATACATTTATGAAAAGGAATTTCATGAAATTTTTAGGAAAAATATTTTAAAAATTTATAAAAATCATCTAATACGCTGAATCGACCCAAACATAATGTAGATCAATGATTCCAGGGGTTTTAGACAACATTAGTTCAAAAAAGCATAACTCCTTCATTCGAAATGATCTGAGGGCAATTTAATGTCCTTTTAGGGTAAAATATCAAAAAAATCATAAAATATTGTTTAGGTTTGAAAATGATTTTTCAAGTCATAACTATACTGCTGCAAGGATAAAACACAAGTTTTTTGGTTTTTCAAGCTTTCTAGAGCTAGACTCAGGTTTTGGACATTCAAATGTTCATAACAACAAAAGGTCAATGAAAATGGCTTCACAAGCTCATTTACGCAATTCAGAGTAATTTAGAACAGTGGAACAGCCCATTAACATGTCATAAGCAAAGACTTTAAACAAAAGATCAAGGCCCAAAGAACTTTTAACAATTAACAAGGACTTTTTTTTAAACAAAACATTTAGCCTATAAAAAAAAAACCTTGAATCCAAAAACATAAAGCTTTATTTTTCCCCATATTAGAAGACTAATGAATAGAAAACTTTTAAGTCTATGTTAATCTCCATTTATTAAAGTTAACATAGCCTTAACTTGGGGGGTTTTTGGAAAATAGATTTTTGACAAGCAATGAACAAGCATTTTGACAAGCATGTAATGAGATAAACATGATATTCATGACAATAAACATGAGAAGCACATTCAAATAAGCAAAGACAACATATAGACATGGAAAATGATGACGACATGTGAAGATGAGTATAAAAATGCATGAATATGTTAGCTTAACAGATGACATCAAGAAATATGCCATGGAAATGATATAAACATACTTAAACAAAGAATAAAACTTGTTGGAATTTCATGACAGCATCAAAATACATTTTCAAGATAAACTAGAAATGAGGAAACATGATGAAGGATTTAATAAAACATGAAAAAAATCCTAAATCTACCAAATCTAAGGCCATAATATGCATGAAAATCCTAAGACAAGGTCATGGTCAGCATGTTAAAGCTCATTAAAATGATGGAAATGTGAAAACAAGTAGATGAAGGTAGAAAGGATAAGGAATATACCCCAAAAGCTTTGAGAATCTTGTTCAACAAAGAAAACCTTGCATTCATAGCTCATTTTTTCCTTTATTTGCTATAATTTAACAAGGAAAGGTGGCTAAGAATAAGTTTGAAGGTTGTTATATCAATGGAAAGAGGTTTTTGAAGAGAGTTATGGTTATGAAGGTTTTTTGGAGGTGCTAGCTATAGGAATGAAAATTTTTTAAGTATGGTGGTTGATGTAAATATGTGTAAAGGTGTGTGTAAATCTTTCAAAAGTTTGTTGAGAATGTTATGTTATAAGGCCATATGAATAGTAAAAAATGAAAAAAAGTAGAGGTATATTAGGGTTTTAATGCATTATCTCAAATGTAGACAAGGTACTATGCTCAGCTGCCATTCAAATTCATTAGCTTGCTCAGCAAAAACAGTGGATCAAAGCTAATTTATGAAGCTAAGCCATAAGAAAGTCCAAGGTACCCTCTAACAAATTGAATTAAGTCATGAATATGTCCTTAATCATTCGATTTGGGCCTCAAAAACTATGATTAATCCAATCACAAGTCCAATACTGAGGCCTTGTATGAATTTGGATGTTTTTTGTGCTAAAGTCATAACCAAATTCATTTTTTAATGTCATGGTGCAAAAGGGTAAAAATAACATAAATTGGGCAAAATATACAAGATGTATCAATACATTTCATATTGTATCGATACATCTGGGCAAAAACCCAGAATGTATCAATAAATGAAGATTGTATCAATATATTTCTAGAATGTATTGATACAATCACTTGTGTATCGATACATTTTGGCCAAAAATTGAATTTTAGCTATGACATAACCTTATATGGAACGGAAGCTTTTTATCGATACTTAAAGGACAAGTATCGATTCATACTCATAGAAATATGAATTTCACATACCTTTGGCTCTCTGAACACCTCACTTTGGCTACGAATGAAGAATGGTTGATTAGCGCTTGCTCAAAGGACCTTGATAACACCTCGGATAGTAACCTTTGATGCGCTTGTTTACATTTTCTTATATAGTTCTTAAGCATTTCAAACCCTTCCTAAAAAAAAAAAGCTATGCCTAGCATCATGTCACTTAATAGTGCCTGGTGACATGACACCCAATAATCATCCTTATTTTTTTATTTTTATTATTTTATTTTATTATCGTTCAATTAAGTCCTGAGATGCCAAAAATTAGCTCAGACAAAATAGAATGTCTATATTTTCAGTAATCAACCTATCAATGTAGTATGGTTCTTTCACAAATATCCAAGATTAAAGATGAGCATGGTGAAGTGCTTACCATACCTTCATCCGTATTAGTTCTTACAACTCATGCTTAAATGATCATGGATTTATAAGGAACTATTTTTTATAATATGCTATGCTTTGGCTAGAGACTTTAATGTAATTAATCATAGTCAAAACTATTCGAGATATGTTTCTAATTTCACTTGGAATGGTGAATCCTTTTTTTATCACTTATTCATATTCAGTATGTTTCATATCATACCTAAAACCACCCTTATTTTTGCATCCATCCTTTGTGGACCCATTTATGATAATCTCTAAATACGATGCTCTACATATAAGATGACCCCGTATCATAAGTCTACAGACAATACACATGATTGGCACCATTAGAACATCTTTCATTGACACTTGGGTGACTTACACCAAATAGAGTTTTCATTCAAGCCATGTTTAGTGAACTAGTTTCCATAAAATAAGCACTTACATGCTATCCCTAAGTATCTCATATGCTTTAACTTCTATGAGATTGGAGAGCTACATGCATCCTATGCATAGAGGCTTAGCATATACTATTCTTTATATATTTTTAATGCCCTATCTTGATATTATGATGACTAAGAACATTTCAAGAAACTTGGCTCTGATGCATAAGGATCTCTTTGGCTTAACTCATTACTATCTTTACAAGGCCATTAAGTTTCAAAGGTGTTGACGTTCCACGTGCCCGGTCTTTATGAACTTCAAACAATCTGAAGGGCCAAAGCGCGCTCGACTTAAAAATATTTTGATGTTTGACATGAAAGAGTAAAAGACCATCAAGCGAATCGCTCATCCGACTAGTCTTGGATGGCCACCATGAAGTGGCCATAAACTTGGAGTCGCCACCGATCATTTTAAGTTAGGCATGATCGGATACCAATTGAAAATAATACCAGAGATTCATTGTTTTTGGGTTCAGGAGTTGGTTACATGTGGAGAAGGATTAGAACCCCCACAATGCCTAAAAATCAGTACCATCTAACTATATCTTACTTGAATCTCGGTTTTCTCAGTTTCATTTTTATCATTACTTAAAAATAATTCCCTCTAATGCATGAAATTTTATAAAAATACGAGTTCAGGTTTTAATGAAAATTTTATCACATATGCACCTCGGAGAGGTGAGAAACATAGGGATTTTTTATGAAAATGATCTTCGGATGGGTTTAAAAAAAATCAAATATTTCATGTTTGGCACTGGAGAGATACGACACGAGATATCATTTTATGATAATGAAAATGATTCTTAAAGCATGAATGCTCGATGTCCCTACAAGAGGAAACGTGTTAGTAAGATAGGAAAGAGAACAATAAATAAATCCATACAAAAATAAACACACATAATACATAAACAAGAGGGATGATAGAGATATATCTCATAGTTGTCTTCGATTATTTATGAATAATTGAGACGACAACATTGAGACTTAGTCGAATTCGGTGGGAATTTATGGAGAAAAAGGTTTTGATGACTCGAGAGGGAGAAAAGCTTGGATTTTAGAAGGAATATGAAGAGTGGGGTTGGCGTATCCTCTCAGAAGAGTAGGGTTAGAGTATCCCAAAAAAAAAAGTTTGATATTGGATTTGAGGTAAAAATGGGGTTGAAGTATCCCCTCAGAGTAGTGGGGTTGGAGTATCCCTGAAAATGAAAATTTAATGTCATTTTAAGGTAAAAACGAGGTTGCAGTATCCCTCGGAGTAATGGGGTTGAAGTATCCCCAAAATGGAAATTTTTGATGTCATTAGAAAAAGGGTCATTTTTTTTTATAGGGAGAGCTTTGAAAATCGGGAGCCAAAGGTTTGGCTAAAATGTTCCTCTTTTGTTTAGCCTTGGTCCGAGTCTAAGGGGGGTTTAGGTAATGGGAATGAGTTGAGTAGATCATAAGGCATTCAAACGTTTCAATAAGAGCGTTTCAAAAATTAGGTTAGAAATAGAGGACAACGTTGAATCATTTCTCTTTCTGAATTTATTTTAAGCTCATTCAGAGTTTTGAGGAGTAAACGACGTACCATTGGAAAGGTAACTCGATGATGATTAATGTAAAAATGTTCCAAAAATCCTTGAAAATCACTTTCTAGGCAAAATTAATTTTTGAATTTCAACTTGACTTAACACTAGTAACATGTACAAGGTAAAAGTATGATGGACTTTGAAAAATCATTTCAAATTCATCCGGAGTTGTTAAAATGCGAATAATCCCTTTCCAAAAAGGGAAATTCATGAATTCTATAGGAAAAGGTACTCAAAGGATTCAAAAATGTTGGTCGTTGGGCCAAAACAGCCTGAACAATAGATTGCTCGCTAGATCTAGGGGTTTCAAATAGTATAGATTTGAAAAATCGTAACTATTTCATCCAAGATGATCTGAAGGTAAATAAGATATCGTTGGAAAGGTAATTCAAAATTCTTTAATGGAAAAATTCTAATACATTCTGAATAAATCATATTTTATTTTTAAATAATTTTTCAAAACCAGACCATTGTGCTACCAGAACAAAACAGGAGAGATGTTTGGTATTTTTGGTTTTTTCATTAGGTTGAGCTCAAGCCATGGACGTTCAAACATCTGTAACCAAGATAAGGAGTTGACATGGGCATCACGAGTTCATTCCATAGTCTCGGAGTAGTTTGGGATGATAAAACAACCCGTTAACCATGCCGTTATGAGGATGTTTAGCTAAGGACCAAGGATTCACATTTTCAACTAAAAAATTTCATTTCATTTTTGAAAACCAACATTCTTACACTTATTCTTCTATGAATCCAAAACTAAATGCTTGCTTTACCCCTAAGATTGGAAAACCAACTTCATAAAAATCTTCAGCCCATGTTATTCTCCAGGTATGGAAGATAGCATGTGCTTAACTAGGGTGGATACTCTTTGAAACAAACATCTCAACACAAACAAAGTGCCACAAACATGATATAGAACATGGAGAACATGTATGCATAAAAAAGAATGCATGAAGATGATAGATAGATGCATGAACATACTTAAGATGAACATGTTTAAAAAGAGTTTGCTAAAAAAGGCATTTTTTTTTTCATGAAGCCTATCAAGCTTCTAGGAAATGCATGAGCACACTTATGTCATGTTAAGATGCATATTTTAAACATGAGATGTAGATGTGAATGTGGAAGAAACACGGCAAGGTCACATGGACAGCGGCTATTATGTTGATGAAAATGCAAAGGAACATGCTTAGTTGACCAAATAGCATGTAGACACCAAGAAAAACATCAAGATCCTAAACTACCACAACCAAAGTCAAAAAATGCATGGGAGTCTAGGGTGGCCATAAAAGCGTAAAAAGGCTTTACTAAGATGATGTTAATGACAAAATAGAAAATATAAAGATCAAGGTAGAGGGGATATACCAAAAAGCTTAAACTTCTCTTTTTTTCGGAGCAGTGGCTGTAGGCTCAATTTATTCCTTCTCCTTGTTATTATTTAGCAAGAAAATGATGAAAAAAAGTAGCCTCTTAGTGGTATGGTTGATGGTGAGGCTTTTTAAGGATAAAAACATATGGAAAGTTGGGTTCTTAAAGGTTTTCCAGTGGTGGTTTGGGGTAGCTAGGAATGGAGTATGGAGGTCAATGAAATAGTATTTTTGGAAATATTTTTGGGGCTGAAAATGGTTGGAGAGTTTTTAGGAATGGCTCTGGGATTTTTTTGGTGGGAGGTTTTTCTAATAGTTAAGAGAGTTTTTTTTCTCTCTAAGGTAGCTGGTTTTTTTTTTTTTTTTAGGGTAGCTTCCTCTGAGATCTTGTTCTTTTGGTTCAACCCTTCCTTTTTAGAAGACAATGCAAAGGGCCTCATTAATTTTTCTTCTGTAGCAGGGCATATCTTGAGCTGCCCTGTTCAGTTGACTTCCTTTTTATTGGTTCTGCCATGTTGATCAAGGGGGCAGAAAAGCTGTGAAAGCTTGCAAGTTGGAGATATGCCTGCCACCCTCTTACACCCATATATTTTATGAAAATGACCTTTGTCATTAATTTTTTAGACTCCAAAAATTTGTTAGAATCCATTAATGAACCCATAGTTAAGGTTTGCAATGTTATATGATAGTTCTTTGGTGCAAAAACATGTTTAAATTGGATTTTGAATGGGTAATGTGAAAGCTGAAAGGTGGCTCGAAGTAGCCAAAATGGCTTGCATGTATCTATACAATCACTCTGTATTGATACTTAAGGCAAATTTTATGCATGAGTATCAATACAGGCATACTTGTATCGATACTAAGAGCATAAATTGTTTTCAGTCTTGAGACTTTGAGATCGGTATCGATACTTCATGGACTTGTATCGATAATTATGCTTGTGTATTGATACATTTTACCAAAAATCGCAATTTTAGCTACTGCCAAGACTTGTATCGATACAATCATGCTAGGTATTGATACCACACCTTAGGTATCGATATCAAACCCTTATGTATCAATGCTACACATGGAAATTCAAAATTTTGGTAACGTGAAAGCCCCGTGGTAGTGTTTAAGTGCCCATATGATCTGTACATACCTTAAGTTCTTCGAGTTGTCTTATCTTGGTCACAAAAGAGGAAAATTGCCCTGTTTTTTAATTTTCTTTAAAGCAGTCCATAGGCATTTTAGGCATTCCCAAAAGAACATTATCGCCTCCAGCATTATTTCTATTTTTTTTATTTTGTAACCTTTTATCTAACTCCTAAAATACCAAAAACTGGTCTGAACAAAATAAGGTGTCTACAAAGTCTTCATCCAATTAGTGTTTGCATAAGTGTCAATCATACCACTAATATAAAGAAAAACCTATGTCGTTAAAGCTTAGTAAAATATTGTATCCCATGACCCAGTTTGATTAGTTCGAAGGCATACATGAATAAAGAAAAGTTGGTTATAAAAATAGCATAGCTCTTAATTAAATCTCTATAAATAGATCTCAAAATTTATCAACAAGACTAATGGAATGAATATAGATGAAATAATATAGCATGGTTCTTCCTTCCTTAACCATTCTTAATTAAAATAAGTCTCTTTTTCTTTATTTGCTTTGGAAAACTAAATAGAAGAAAAATACATTTATCTTTCTAAATGAAGTATTTAATGGTTTGATTTCACTCGGGTAGAGTGATTTCAAACATAGGCTTCATTGTATCTTATGGCTATCGATAACCCTTGTTGCATACCATTATTGGTGGAGGCAAAATAAGTCTAAAAGAAAGTGGCATTTGAAGCACGTCTTAAAACTATTTCCTCTAACATTTGTTTCTCTTTATTGAACTCGCCATTTTCAAATTCACCCATATAAACTTTCCAAACAACAATCTTTTAGCTTATTTTAAGTTGTTGAAAATGGAGAGTTCAATTCCTTAATGGAAAAAGTTGCTAAGTTTTAAAAGTTAGGGCACTTTGGTGGAATGAAATTTCTTAAATGGTAACAAAAGATGCAAATTCTCGTCAACGCATTAAACATTGCATATGTTCTCACAACTCTTAAACTAGAAACAAAGGAGAATTAAACAAGCAATGATGTTTTTGGAAGGCAAAAGTGGGAGAATGATAATTATACTTTTAGAGTATGCATCTTGAATGATATTTCTGATTCACTCTTTGATACATATATTAATATCACTTTTACAAAAAAGTTATGGGATAAATTAGATACAAGGTAATGAAACAGGTTGTAACTAGCAAAAAGTTTCTAGTGTCAAAGTGGAATCCTTATAAAATGAATGATACTAAACCCATCATGGAATAATTTGTTGAAATTAAAATTATACTCAATAAATTCAAACAACATAAGATGAAAATGGATGAAGCAACATTGTTTTGTGTATTATTGATAGACTTCCGTCTATATGGAAAGACTTCAAGGAAACCTTGAAATATAAAAGAAAGATATCTCTCTTGAAGAGGTTATGAGTCATCTTCGAATTGAAGATCAATATCACAAGGAAAATGATAAAGAAAAAGAGATTAAATTCTCTGAAGTCCATGTGGTGGAGGAAGTAAAGCCCAACAAATCCACAAAAAAGGCAATTTCCTCTAATGGTCAGAAATTCATAAGGAAAAAAATACAAGCTTTTATTGTGGAAAATAGGGCTACTTTAAAAAAAGATGTTTTTTTTTTAAGAAAAAGATGAAAGAGGCATCTAATGCAACAAAAGATAATTTTGTTACAATAATTTTTTAAGTCAATGTCTTGAAAGATAACCAAGCATGGTGGATTACTTTTAATGCTACAACATATGGAAAATAAGGTTTATTCAGGCTTTGCCATGTAGAAAAAGAAGGCAGTGTGTTTTAAATAGGAAATTTATCTACGACTGAAATGAAAAGCCAAGGGACTATAGATTTGGAATTGACACACAAAAAAGTTCTTACTTTAACAAAGTTTTATTAAGTTTTTAAAATGAAGAAGAATCTTGCATCCAATATTTTGCTTAATAAGTTTGGCTTCAAGTTAGTATTTGAAGGGGATCAATAATTATCTAAGTGTAGAATCTTTGGAGGCAAACGTTATGCTTATGACGGCATGTTCAAGCTTAATGTAACTATTATTACTATCAATAATAAGATGAATGATTCTATTTACCTGGTTGACTCATTTAATCTATGACATAATCGATTAAGATGTATACACTATAATAGGATGCTTATAGTGTCTAAAGCTAACTTAAATCCTTTGATTAAGAAAAATGATGAGTGTTATAGGACTTGAAAGCTTACTAAGATAACTAGAAAGCCATCTCAAAAAGTTGAAAGATGTTCTAAATTATTTGATTAGATAAATAGTGATGTATGTGACTTGTATGGAAAGAAACATTATATTATTTTTATTGATGATTTCTTAAGATTTTGTTATGTTTATTTAATGCATTTAGAAGATGAATCATTAAAACAAGTTTAAGTTTATAAGAATGAAATAGATTTACTTTATAATAGTAAATAAAACCTTAAAGCATGCATAGAGGAGAAAAATATTATGATCCAAGTTATTTTGAGTCCATTGGAATTGTTCATGAAGTTTCAAACCTCAAATGGTGTAGCTGAACATGAAATAAAATAGTAACTAAAATGATTAATGTCGTGTTGTCCTACTTTGGTTTAGGATAAGGCATTTGGGATAAGGCAATGTTAACAGCTTATTGCATTTAAAATAGAGTTTTAAATAAAAGGAACAAGATAACCCATATGAGTTATGGAAGAAAAATCCTACTAAAGCTATCTTAAAGTTTAAGGTTATAGACCAATTGTAAGTGTTCATGAACCTAAAATAAAGAAATTAGGAGAAAGAGGAATTTAATGCATATTTATGGATTATGCATAAAACAGTAAGGCATAGAGATGCATGGTTATTAAACCAAATGATTCATGTTTTGTTAATATGATAACTAAAATAAGAGAAGCAATATTTTATAAACAAAGAGTAAAATCAATTGAGGTTGATCCCTTAACCTAATAATATTGCTCAAGTTAGTAAAACTGAATTAACAAAATGACTTTTCTAAAATTAATGAAAAAAACCTTGCACCAAGAGCAAGTAAGTGAGTTAGAAAAGTCAAAGACTTTGGCTTAGAGTTTTATATGTTTCTAAATGAAGGAATAAGGGAATATAAGTAATTATATTGAATATTGCTTTAATATTGAATCAGATTAATCAGATGATGAAGTCTTAAGATGTAGCTTTTTGGAAAAAAATCTATTAAATGATGAAATGGGCTCAATTATGAAAAATAACACTTGGACTTTAGTGGACTTATCTCCAAGTTACAAACGAATTGGTTGCAAATGGATTTGGAAAATGAAAATGAAAATAGATGGAACTATAAACAAGTTCAAGGATAAATTTGTTACTAAAGGATTTACACAAAAACACATAATTGATTATTTTGATACATATCCACCGGTAGTAAGAATCACTACAATAAGAATACTTATAGCATTGGCCTTAATATATAAATTAGAAATTCACCAATAAGATGTGAAAATTACAATCTTGAATGTTAAATTGGATAAGGAGGTGTATATGGTGGAACATCCCAAAGTGTTTGTAATTCAAGGACAAGAAAAGAAAATGTGTAAATTAATTAAGTGATTATGTGAACTTAACCATTCTCCTAAGCAATAGAATCAAAAGTTTAATGAAATAGTTCTAGCTAATGGATACAATAGTCATGAATTCGATAAGTGTGTTTATAGTAAATTTAATAATGAAAAGGGTGTCATCATTTGTTTATAGGTAGATGAAATGTTAATTTTTTGGCATAGACTTAGAATAAATTGAAGGTACCAAAAGAGTTTTGTCTAGCAACTTTGCTATAAAAGATATAGGTGTTGTAGATGTAATTTTAGGAATAAGAATACATAGATAAAATGATAAATTGATCTTATTCCAATCTAACTATATTGAGAAAATTTTCAAAAGGTTTAATAACTATGATTGTGCAATAGTTACAACACCATATGATCTTAATATAAAATTAAAATCTAATAAAGGAATGTTAGTTGCACAATAAGAATATTCAAAAGCGATTAGTAAGTTGATGTAGGCTATGACATGGATAAGATCGATATAACTTTTGCAGTTGGCAAGGTTAGTAGATAGCTTTTGTGGTTGACAAGTCTTATAGATATATAAGCAACCTAAGTAACTTGTATTGGAAGGCCATTTAGAGTACTAATGTACTTAAAAAGACAGTTGATTATGACATTACATATTGTGGTGACTTTAGTTTTGGAAGGTTATACTGATGCAAGTAGGATAACCATGAGCATTACTCATATACAAGTGAATAGATATTTATTGATTAATGGGGGGTGTAACCTCCTAAGGATCTAAGAAGCAAACATGTATGATGGATTGTGCTAGAGCTTTGGAATTTGTTACATTGGCATCGGCAAGTAAGGAAGCACAATGGTTGAGAAACATATTACATGAAATTTCTTTATGGCCAAAGCTAATGTCACTTATTTCAATACCTTATGATAGTAAAGCTACATTATCAAGGGCTTATCGCCAAGTATATAATGCGAAGTCAAGACAAATTGGTTTGAGACATAGCTATGTCAGACAACTAACAATGGATGAGCTGATAACTAAAGATTTTGTCAAGTCAAGAGAAAACTTGGTAGATCCATTGACAAAAGGTCTTACAAAAGAAATTTGTTTAAAACTTCCAAGTAGATAGAACTTAAGCCCATAATTTAAGTCACATATGATGGAACCTCCACTCAATGTTTAATTAGACGCAATGAGTCCAAGTACATCATTTTTACATGTCTACAAGCACTAAAGTCTTATGCATATCCCAAGTTTAGCAAAATTCTTGGAACCATATGTAAAAAACAAAAAAAAGGAGGTTGAGTTTATATATTTTCTTAATGAACCTATAAAAAAAAGTAAAGTGTTAAAATGCATTTTCTAAAGATTTATATGATAGCATTTTTTAAGATCACCTATATGAATGGAAGTGGACTCGCTTCTATGAATAAAGGGTTTGGCTTTTAAGCACACATGAAAAAAATTATAAGAACATGGCCAGCTATAGTTTCAACCATTGCTAAAAGACTTTTTATAATTCTTGAAATTTTATGTGTGGATTAATGCATGACTAATATATAGAATATCTACCATAAAATTCTAATTAGATCAACAAAACTTTTTCAATAAGGTGGAGGTTTTAAATCGAAAGATATGTTCACTTATGCATGAAGTTTTTGAAAGTAAGGGACCTACTTGAATTTGAAAATAAGGGAGATTATTAGAAATAATTCAAAATAAGTGAAAAAAATAAGAAATTAATTGATTGAATAATCAACTAATGAGAAGGTAAAACATATAAAGCTATACGATATAGCTTCAATTATGTTCCAAACCAAGGGAATTTATTTAAAAATCAATTGGAAAAGCTTTGCATATTATGTGATTCGAATACCATTTATGGAATTCACATCAAATAAGTTTTAGAATGGAAAAATAAGCTTCTGTTATATATTGCACAGAGGGATTCATTTACCCATGTAATGGGATTGAAATACTAGGTTTTGGAATGTGCTATGTTAAAATTAACCAAGAATGATCTAATTCTCCTAGTTTAAATTTTTTATAGATTCATCTATAACAACTCATTTTGTTTTAATTCATACCTTTTCATGTGATGCCCTTTTACTGGTGAAAGGTTGCCAATGGCATCCATTAAATACTAAAAAGTCAAAAACTTAATATAATGACAAATTGATTGGACAAAAATAATACACTTCTTGATTAAATCTCTATAAATAGATATCAAAATTTTTTAATAAGATTAATGGAATAAATATAAATGAAATGATACGTCATTATTTTTCCTTCTTTATCATTTTCAATTGAAGCAAGTATTTTGTACTTATTTTCTGCAAAAAAAAAAAAAAAAACAAAGTAAAAGATAGATACTTTTATAAAAAAGGGATTTATTAGTTTGATTTCACTAGTGCAAAATGATTTCAAACATAGGGTTCATTCTATCCTATGGCAATTACATATCCCTTATTGCATACCCTTGTTGGTGGGATTGAATAAACTTAAAGTGACATTTATAGCCTATTTTGAACCCATTTCTTCTAACATTTGTTTCTCTTTATTAAACGCATTATTTTCATATTCACTCATACAAACTTCCCAAATACCAAATATGATTGTAGCTTTGTTGAAACTCTAGCAATCAATATATATTATATAGCAATATTTATATTATATTTTCAAATTCTAATGCTCTTTCATGCGTTCTTGATTTTCACCCAAAAATTTAAAAGATTTGGTATTTTAAAGAATAAATTTAAACTTAATAAGGATCTTAAACTTTTAGATTAGCTGATGTTATAGAAATAGCATTTTTTTGGTTATATTTTGGCACCTTTCATATAGTATTGTGTCAACGAAGTTATCCAATATATGAGAGATTCTTTCTCAAACCAATGAGTGATGATTTTAAATCTATAACTATAGTTGATAACTTTATAGAATAGAGTTATTTAGTCTCATTATGCACATTAAATCAGCAAGGTCTTAGAGATGTTTATTTAAATATCATTCATATTTAGTAGTTTTTAATTTAGTAATATTTTATTTTTAATATTTTTTTATTTTAGACATAATTGCTTTCCTTATATTTTAATTACTTAGTTATTTAAATAATTTTCCTATTTTTGTAGGTCAAAACCCTAAGGAGCTTTTAAAAATATAACAACTTAATGAAGAGGGAAAGTGGACTCAAGAAAGCAAGGTGATTTGAAGTTGGAAACTTCCAAAAATATGCTCAAGTGACTAGCAAATCAAGTCTCTCCACTTCAGAGTTTTGCCTATAAATAGGATCCTTATGCTTAGTTTTGAAAGGCATCCCTTGATACTACATAGATCTTAGTCTTAAAGAAGAAGAAAAGCTATCGAGATTTTGCAATAAGAGAAAAGATCAAAGAAGTTGAAGATCAAGATTTAACAATTCTTAGTTTTTTCATTTCCCTTCATCTTTTTATCTTTATTGTAATATTTATGATGGTGGAACTTCATTGTTTTGTGTTTTATGTAATCACTATGAGCTAAATTTATTTTTCTAGGATTATAATGGAACTCAATATATAGTTTGAATTATTTTAATTTTCTTCTCTTGATTTAATGATAATTGCATTGTTTGTTCAATCTTGATCTTAATGCTTCTAGTTGATTGGCCACCAATTAGATTGATTTGGTAACCTTAATGAACTTGGACAGAGAAATTTTGTGTTTAGACCTGCATTGAATGACTTATGTTTCATATTCATTTATTAGGATGAATTGATCTGCATGTTAGATAAGAATATACGAGCATGCCATATGTAACCAAATTAGAGTCTAAGCTTAATCAGTTTCTTTTAATTCAGTTTGCATAGGAATATAGTAAATTGATTAAAAGAGATATTTTTAGAAGACCATCGAAAGATACTTATAAATAAATTAGAACTCTAGGTTAACAACTCGATATCATTAGTCAAGGTTAAAAGGATAAAATAAAATTGAAATAAAGTGTTGAGGGAAATTGTAATCTTAGGTTTTTATCGATTAAGTAAACTCATTTTATTTTCTTTGTTATTTAGTTAAATTTTATTTCGTTAGTTTAATTTTAATTTTAATCAATCTTCTTTTAATTGTTTATTTGAATAAGATTAAATTATGTCAATTTTAGCACTTAGTAGATTTAGTACAATTCCTGATAGGAATAATACTCTATTCATCATTATATTACTTGTTTCGATACGTACACTTGCGTGGTATAAAACCAACAACAAGTTTTTTGGTGCCGATGCTAGGGAATTGTTTTACTAAATTATTTTGCTAATATTAATACTAAGCAAATTTAAACTTACTTCACACTTTCTTTTGTTTTTTTAGGTACCTTTAGCTATTGTATGCGAAGAGCTAGAAATTTGGAACTTATCCCTTTTGATTCAGAACCCAAAAGAACTTTTCATCGACGTCGAAAGGAGAATTTACAAGCTTTAACTCAAAACAATTTAATGGCTAAAGAAGAAGATACGAAGTGTCTAAGGGAATTTGTTGTCCCTCTTGCATAGAGTATTCATTCTAGTATCTGGAGGCCTGCAATTCAAGCCAACAACTTTGAAATAAAGCTAGCCATCATTTAGATGATTCAAACATCAGTTCAATTTGGTGGCCTACCCAGTGAAGATCCTAATACTTATATTGTGAATTTTTTAGAAATATGTGATCTTTTCAAGCACAATGGAGTTTCAGATGATGCTGTTAGATTGAGATTATTCCCTTTCTCAATTAAGGATAAACCAAAAAGTTGGTTGAATGCACTTCCAGCCGATTCTATCACTACCTAGGATGACTTGGCTCAAAAGTTTCTTGCCAAATATTTCCCCTCAGCCAAAACAGCAAAGTTAAAGAATGACATCACTTTCTTTACACAGTATGACTCAGAATCATTTTATGAAACTTGGGAAAGATTCAAGGAGTTGCTTCGAAAATGTCCTCATCATAGTCTTCCCAAATGGCTTTAAGTTCAGACTTTCTACAATGGAATGATGGGTCAAATAAGAACTATTATTGATGCTGTTGCAGGTGGTTCTTTTATGGGGAAATCATCGAGTGAAGCTTATAAATTACTCGAAGAGATGGCATCCAATAATGATCATTGGTCCACTAAAAGATGTTTGCCAAAAAAAGTTACAGGAGTTCAAGAAGCTAATGCCATTACTTCACTTTATGCTACAATTGCGGCACTCACAAGGAAACTAAATGCTATGAATATACAGTCAGTTCCAAGTTCTTTTGTGGCTTGTGAATTATGTGGAGATGGACATTCTATTGAGCAGTGCTCTAATTGTGCTAAATCAATAAACTATGTTAGAAATTATAATAGGCAATAGAATAACCATTATTGAAATACTTATAATCCAGGTTGGCGAAATCATCCAAACTTTTCTTGGAATAATAACCAAAGACCTTCAACTGTGAATAGGCAAGCATTTTCACCTGGATTTGCTCAGCAAGCTCAGGTCCTTCACTAACCCTAAGTTTTAGTTCAAAAAGACAGCTATCAATAGAAGATGTGTTTAGGGAGCTGAGGGCAAAAAATGAAAGCCAAGACAATATCATTCAAACCCTAGCAACATCTCTTAGGAATCTTAAAACATAAGTTGGGCAGATTACTTCCTCCATCAATAATCGTCCATTGGGAATGCTTCCAAGTAACACTAAACCCAATCCAAAAAGAGGGAAAAGAGCATTGCAATGCTATTATACTCAAGAATAGAAGAGGGATAGAAGATGCAGAAAAAAGCTAACATGTTCCAAAGAAAAAAAAAAGGGTGAAAAAGAAGCTAACAAGATCTAACAACAATAACCTCAGGGTTATCCAACACCACATTTTCCATAACATCTTCAGAAGTGAAAACTTGATAATCAATTCCGAAAGTTCCTTGAGGTATTTAAAAAACTCTATATCAATATTCCTTTTGATGAAGCCTTAGAACAAATGCCTAGCTATGTCAAATTCATGAAAGATATCTTATAAAAAAAAATTAGGAGAATTTGAGACTGTTGCACTTACTGAAGAGTGCAGTGCTATATTGCAAAAAGATCCAGGAAGTTTTACTATTCCATGCACCATTGGGAATCAATTCTTTGGAAGGGCATTATGTGTTCTTGGTGTAAGTATAAATTTGATGCCTCTTTCCATTTACAAGAATCTGGGTTTAGGGGAGGTAAAACCTATAATAGTCACTTTACAATTGGTAAACAGATCTTACACATATTCGAGGGGCCTTATTGAAAATGTTTTGCTAAAAGTTGATAAATCTATATTCCTAGCTAATTTTATATTTCTTGACATGGAAAAAGATCGTGAAATACCTATCATTCTCAGGAGACCTTTCTTAGAAACCGGTAGAGCTCTCATTAAGGCGAACTTACCATGAGAGTTCAAGACCAAAAGGTAACATTTAATGTTTTCAAAGCTATGAAATTTCCTAACGAATCTGATGAGTATTTTGCAGTAAATGTAATAGATAGGGCAACAAATGAAGTTTTTATAGAAAGTTATCCTACTGACCCTTTAGAAGCAACACTGGTATCAACTTCCGAAAGGGATGATGAAGAGTTTATCAAGTGTTTAAAGTTACTCAATTCACCACATTTAACTAGATCCAAATCTAAATTCAAGACTTTGGGACCTTTATTTGATGCACCAACCAAGTTTTCTATCTAGGAGCCACTTCTTCTAGAGCTTAAACAACTCCCTCTACATTTGAAGTATCTTTTTTTTTGGCCAAAAGACTATTTTGCATGTTATTATTTAATCTTCCCTTAATGATGAACAGGAAGACAGATTACTTAGAGTGCTTAAAAAACATATTAAAGCATTAGGGTGGTCACTTACTGATATCAAAGGGATTAGTCCTTCAATTTGCATGCAAAAAATCCTTCTAGAAGAAAATAATAAGGCCACAATAGAGCATAAATGCCGATTTAATCCCATCATGAAAGATGTGGTTAAGAAAGAGATTATTAGGTGGTTGGATGCTGGCATAATTTATCCCATCTCTGATAGTTCTTGGGTGAGACTAGTCCAATGTGTACCAAAGAAATGAGGAATGACTATGGTTCCCAATGACAATAATGAGCTAATTTTAACAAGAATGATTACTGGTTGGCGAGTTTGCATAGATTATAGGGAGCTTAACAAAGCTACTAGGAAATATCACTTTTCGTTACCCTTTATTGATCAAATGCTTGACAGGTTAGCTCGTAAAGAATTTTATTGTTTCTTAGATGGTTATTCAAGATACAATCAAATTGCCATAGCACTAAAAGATCAAGAGAAAACCACTTTCACATGCCCATATGGGACTTTTGCTTTTTGTAAGATGCCATTCGAACTTTGTAACTTTCCAGCAACCTTTCAAAGATGCATTATAGCTATATTTTCTAACATGGTGGAAAATTTCTTGGAGGCATTTATGGATGATTTTTTAGTTTTCAAAAACTCTTTTGATGAATGCTTGCACAATTTAGGTTTGGTGCTAAAAAGATGTGAAGAAACAATTTTGGTCTTAAATTAGGAAATATGCCATTTCATGGTGCAAGAAGGCATCGTTTTGGAACATTTAGTTTCAAAAAGAGGTATTGAAGTAGATAAGGCAAAGATCGAGATAATTGAAAAGCTTCCACCTCCAACTTCAGTCAAAGGAATTCAAAGTTTTCTCAGTCATGTTGGATTTTATAGGAGATTCATTAAAGCTTCTCAAAGATCTCCAAACCACTTTGCAATCTCCTAAAAAAAGAGGTACCATTTAATTTTGATGATGCATGTTTAGCCTCTTTCTATATTAAAAAAAAAGATTAGTTTTTGCTCCTATTATTATTATCCTAGATTGGAATTTTTTTTTTGAACTCATGTGTGATGCAAGTGATTTTGCAGTTGGAGCAGTATTAGGACAAAAAAAAACGAAAAGCTTTTGCATCCCATATACTATGCAAGAAAAACTTTAACAGATGCTCAAATAAATTATACTGCTACTGAAAAAGAATTACTTGCTGTAATATTTACATTTGATAAATTCAAATCATATCTTGTGGGCACTAAAATTATTGTTTATACTGACCATTCTGCTATTAAGTATTTGATTGAAAAGAAAGATGCCAAACCAAGATTGATCCGATGGATACTGTTCTTGCAAGAATTCAATTTAAAAATTCATAATAGAAAGGGAACGAAAAATCAAGTGGCGGATCATCTCTCAAGATTAGATAACATGGCAAATGTTGGTGATTCCATCCAAATCAATGAGACATTTCTTGATGAGCAGATCTTCTAGGTAAATAAAAAAGAATTGCCATGGTATACTCACTACGTTAATTATATTATAAGCAGAGTTTTTCCCCCTGATTTAAATTCTCAACAAAAGAAAAAGTTTTTGCAGGATGTTAAGTATTATTTTTGGGATAAACCTTTCTTGTTTAAGAAATGTGCAGATCAGATTATTAGAAAATGTGTACCCCAAAGAAGAACTAGAAAATATTTTGGAGCATTGTCACTCATAAGATTATGGCAGGCATTTTGGAGGAGAAGAAACTGCAGCAAAAGTGCTGTAATCAGGCTTTTATTGGCTAACTCTTTTTAAAGATGCTCACCAATTTGTTTTGAGATGTGACAGGTGCCAAAGAGTAAGCAACATATCAAGGAGAAATGAGATGCCACTCAACAATATCCTAGAAGTAGAGATTTTTTATGTATGGGGTATTGATTTTATTAGACCATTTATTTCCTCATACAATAATCTTTACATTCTAGTTGCTATAGATTACATCTCGAAGTGGGTTGAACTAGCTGTCTTTCCAACCAATGATTTGAAGGTTGTATTGAATTTCTTGAAGAATAATATATTCACTCAATTTGGCACACCAAGAGCTATTATTAATGATGAAGGTTCACACTTTTGCAATAAACATTTTGAAGCCCTTTTTGCTAAATACGGGATTAAACATAAAATTGTCATAGCATATCACCCTCAAACAAGTGGCCAAGCTGAAGTGTCAAACTGAGAGATCAAGATGATAATGGAGAAGACAGTCAGTCTAACAAGAAAAGATTAGTGCAAGAGATTGGATGATGCATTATGGGCATATCGAACTGCTTATAAAACACCCATTGGGATGTCTCCATATAAATTGGTTTTTGGTAATGCTTGTCATCTGCCGTTAGAACTTGAACGTAAAGCATATTGGGCAATCAAGAATTTTAATCATCATGCCATTAGTGAAAGGCAATTGTTGCAGATAAATGAAATGGAAGAATTTTAACTTCAAGCTTATGAAAATGCCAAGATTTAAAAGGAAAAAACAAAGAGATGGCATGATAAGAAGATTCTTAAGCGAAAGTTTGAGCCAGGTCAATAAGTTCTTCTCTATAATTCACGCTTAAAGTTATTTCTGGGAAAACTCAAGTCTCGATGATCCAGACCTTTTAAAATCATAAAAGTGTTCCCATACGGCACTATCAAAGTTGTAGATAAGAGTTTCAACCAAAGTTTTAAAGTTAATGGACAGAGAAATAAACATTATTACGGAGGTGGATTTGATCAGCAAAAGTCCTCAATCACCTTAACTGACCCAGAATGATTGAAAAATAGTCAAGCTAAGGACTATAAATCAGGCACTTTTTAAGAGGTAACCCAAGTTTCTTCCTTTTTTTTGATATTTTTATTTTATAATGTTCATTTATGTTGTTAAAAAAAAAGGGTATGGCATTGCAGCGCTAGATTGGCACTACGGTGCCAAGGTAGTGGCGCTACAATGCCATACAAAAGAAAGAAAAAGCTAAGGCTGGGCACTACAAAGCCTAGCGTGGGCCGCTGCAGTGCCTCAAAAAGTCAAGAGCTGGCGTTGTAATGACAATCGAAAAAATAAACCCCAAAAACTCAAACCTTATTCTCAGCCACCCTATTCTTATCCGTTTCCATCACTCTTCCTCTTCACTCAAAACACTCACCCACCATCACAATCATCATCTAAAACACTAAATTTCTTGAATTTAACTCTCATGTTTGTGACGTTTTTACTCTAAGATTCAAGTAAGATTTTCAAGAGGGTTTATGCTCTCTCTCTCTCTCTCTTTCTCTTTCTCTCTCTAGAAGTCATCCAACACACTTTAAGTTAGTGAGTTTCATGAATATTTGTAGATCTTTTACATGGGTAAATTTCTTTTTAGCTAATTTGAATTTCTATATTGTGGAAAATTATAGAGATTTTGAGTTTGAGCATTTTTTTATGGTGTTTATTAGACTTTCATTGTCTTAACCAATCTTATTTCAAATCTTATAAATTGGGTGATGATAATTGTTGGAAATTGTATAATGGGTATTGTTAGATATAGAGATTAGTGAGTGATTATTTTTTGAACTTGTGCTTGGTAAAAAAAAATTACTGGGGGTGTTTAAATTTTGCTCACATTTAGTTGATGAGGGTGTGTTCAAGCTTGCCTATTGTTGTGAAAAATAAATTTATATTTAGATGGTACCAAAAAGGACTAAATCAATTTAGAGTGAGAGCTATGCTCAACTAAAATTTGTGTCCGAAGAAGCTTTATAATGATTTACCCAAGCGCATGATGTGAAAATCCCGATTGCACAAAGAGGTTTCAATTTAATTCTTGGAAACTACCCAGTTATTGACAATGTCATAACTTCTAAAGGATGGAAAAAATTTTGTGAACCTCCTAATTCTGTTGTTTTACCTATTGTTCGTGAATTTTATGCTAATGCATGAGAAAGAATAGGTAATAAAGTTTTTGCTCATGAACGATGGGTACCAATAAGTAGTAAAGTTATCAATGATTTTTATAACACACCTAACATTCTTCATGATGAGTATTCACAATTCCTAGAAGGCAACATAGATCTGGAAGAAGTGAAGGACTATCTCTGCAAGCCCAAAACACAATGGAAGATGCCTAAAGGTGAACCCATATCCGTTAAATCTAATGCATTAGCCTTCCATTAGATAGGAACAGATTTGATAAATATTGATAACTCTCTAATGGAGCATTAGAGCAGAAAAATCCATTAGATAATGAACTATTGATTTTAAGCCATCTTTGGCGATGAATCAACAATTCAAAGCGTGGGAGATCCGGACTCATTTTTTTCTGATCCTTCGATAAAAAGATTCATTTTCTTCATAAAAAATAGGAGGTAGAACCGATAAAGATTTTTTTTTCAAGTCATCCCTAGAGTTGAATACCTCATTTAAGAATTGTTTTTGATCCAATTTGTAGGAATCAATAGAAAAGGCAAATCCCTTATGATACACCAAATCTGGCTCTGTTATTGATAGAGTGAATAGATCTATTATTTCTTAAAATCTCTTTTCTAATTCAAAATCATGGTGTAACGTGTGTTCCCATTTTCTGGTCATGGAATAGATGAAATAAATTAATAAATAAATTTTTGTTCAAGAATTAAATCTTATTGGAACTACCTAGTTCATCCTTCAGAACCATATCACATCTCGGATCGACGAAATAGGATGAATTGAGACGGTATTTTGCAAATACATAATTACCTTGAATATATTAACTATTTCTTTATTTTTTGATCACTTGGAAGGGACAAAAGAAACATCAATTCTGTTCCATTTAATCCTTATTTCATGGCCATATATCTTTTTGGCTAAGTAATAGGAAACCTTTCTCCTCTTACATGAATCCAATTTTTATTTCATCCAGGAAAAGCCATCTTTTTCTCAATGTCTTTGTCATTTGATCAAATAGCCTTCTATTAGATAGGAACAGATTTGATAAATACTGATATAGTTCCATGATTTTAGCTAAATGATTATTGAATCCTTGCGTTGGAATAAATGGAATAAAATAGATTTTTATCGATACGATCTGACCTATTATCAGAAACTAATCCTAAATATTACAGATCATTTCTTTTTCTGATATAAAAAAAATGGGATTCACTAAGTCGATTCTTAGGAAATCTCGAATCAGACCATTTGTCACACATGATATCTTTCTATACATAGTGATGATATTAACTCATATGGCTATGTTTGATTTGGTGGAATAAAAAATAAAATAGACTCGGTCCACAAAGACAAACCAAGAGGACTCCCCCCTGAGAACCGTATATGAGAATTTCATCTCATATAGCTCAAACAAAAACACCCACGTAATAGCTAAAAGAGATATGGAATTGAAAGTTTGAAACTCTTTAATCTTTTCATTCAATTTTATCTGAGGACACAAAAGGAGGGAGTTATTGTCTATCATTGGCCTCTATGGTAGAATCAGTCAGGGACCTGAGAGGTGGTGGTTTACCATGTGACAGATGTTAGTGGTTGGACTTCAAAAGAATATGTCGATATTTTCGATTCAATCTTCTTGTTCCTAGGAATAAATTAATATTCTATTCCTTTCTAGATAAAGAGAAGTGTTTATTTCAAGTTACAACCTAAGAGCCTTTTTCAATATCGGCTGTAGTACTATTTGTAGTAGTGGTCCTTATATCTCGTATTAACAATCAAAATATGGTCGAAAGAAAAAATCTCTATTTGATAGGGCTCCTTCCAATACCTATGAATTCCATTGGTTTATCATGTTAAATATCAATTATTGGCTATTGATATTCATGGGCAATAGAGATTAACATTTAGGGATGATATTACTTTTCTTTTTCTCCTTTCAAATAAATTGAAATGATTAAAGTTTTTTTATTTGGAATCATCTTAGGTCTAATTCCTATTACTTTGGCTAGATTATTCGTAATCGTATATTTATGACATGCATTTTTAGGGAGAGATACTATTTCACCTTCACCAATCAAGTAGCAGGTATCTAACATATTCATATCTAATGATTTTCCATAAAGTGGTGACGAAAGGTATAACTTGTACAAATCTTTCCAGTTTGCAATTCGATCTGATCCATTAGTTCGTAGAGCTATTTTCTTGATTGCAGATATTTCTGGAAGACCTCTAAGAGAGGGACAAATAGTTAATTTTAAAAGAACTTATTGTCAACCTCTTTCAGATATGAATCCATTTGATTCAGAAGAGAAGAACTTGCATCAGTATCTCAATTTCAATTCAAACATGATTTTGAATAAGAACAAGAGCTCTCTATTTATTTATTATTTTAGGATTAGATCTAATTAAAAATTAGAAAATTCTAGTACTATTAAATTCTATTCTTATTCTATTAAATCCATCTAATTAAATAAATTACCTTACCATTTAAATTATTAAATTCAATTTTTAATTCAATTTGAATATTTAAATAGTAAAAAAATATTAATTTAATTGGGATTGTTAATTAGGTAATTGTTTGTTTTTCTTGGACCCATTGGTCAAATAAAACGGATCATTTCTCTCTCTGGGAAACACCAATCAAAGAATTTTATTATATCCTTTATAAAATTATTCTTTTTTTTATTAAAAAAAATCAATATTGATTAGTTATCTATCCATTTTTATTTTCTTATACCATTAGAAAAAAGACAAAGTGAAAAAGAATCATCCATAAATTTGTAGTCAATAGTTAATTTGAGTCCCGTATTAATTATAGAACCAATTCATATAATTATAAAACCCCTATGGGATACGAAGGAGTAGGCTATTCTTTTTTTTCAAATTTCGTTGACCAAAAGATGTTGAAGCTGTATAAATTATTTGCATTATACCCACTATTAGGTCATTTATTATTATAAGGAATCATAAAGAGAAAGAAAAGGACCTATCACATTGATAGATTATAAATCCAATATTACTTCTAAGCAATACTAATCAAACTGAGCAGAAAGGTCTGATTATGATGTTGGATCATGTATTCCTAAATTATCTAGTTATTTCATATAGAAGGAAATTGATTTCATATATATATAGAAGGAAGAAGTATAGATAGATTACTATGTATCAATTGAAACAATGACTATTCATGATTCCATAATTGAATTAATGTTCCAAACTAGGGGAATGTTATGGTAAACCTTCATTTGAAATGATGTAGTAGAAAACAACGTGTGACTTGAAGGTCTAGGTTTCCAGCAAGCCACTGCTACATCCATTTCATTAGGAATTGATGATCTTTTAATAATACTTTCTAAGGGATGGCTAGTCTAAGATGCTTAACAATAAAGTTTGATTTTGGAAAAACACCATCATTTTAGGAATGTAGGCAATCCAAAACTTTTTTGAATGATATTCAAGAAAAGAGCATTTTAAAACAATTCATAGAAATAGAGGAACTCTTCTTGTTGGACAAAATGATAAAAGAATACCTAAAAGCACATCTACAAAAACTTTGTATAGGAATCCACAAAGAAATGATCCAATTGATCAAGATGCACAATGAGGATCATATCCATACAATTTTGCACTTCTTAACAAATCTAACATGTTTTGTTATTCAAAGTGGTTATTATATTTTGGGGAATGAAGAACTTGTTATTCTTAAAATAATGGTATCTCCAATTATAGCCTCTTTGGGATGTAAAATATATCTCTTCTCACCATCCCCATAGTGTATGAGATAAATGTATGCATTTCGATTAGGGTCGTATTCTATGGTTACGATTCTACCATTTATGTCTTTTTCATTTCGTCGAAAATCAATTTTACGGTATAGACGCTTATGACCTTCCCCTCTATGCCTTGCGGTAATAGCTATTTGGAACTAGAATTGACGAACAAGGAATACCTATATTAGTGTTTAGTAGTTTCAAATAGAAATCTAAGTAGGGCGTGGCCAAGTGGTAAGGCAACGGGTTTTGGTCTCGCTATTCGAAGGTTTGAATCCTTTTATCCCAATGCATACTATTTTTATATATCAGAATAATGATATCTAAATCTAAATTACTCCTTTTTTTCTAACAACCACATTAGAATAGTAAACTTTGGTTGCATTTCATAGCTGTTAATTTACTTCCTAGTAACCATTTAAGTAATGTTACCAAAGATAGAGCAATTTTGCTCTATTCTATCCTTACCGGGAAGTTAATAGACATCGATAAACTTATCCATTCAGCGATGATTCATACGGTGTAGTCAGCGAGAGAAGGATTATGGTTCCTATCCTTGATTACTTTTTTGTGTGGCAATGTAAATGTTCAATGGGAAGAATCCAAAGAATTGTTCCACCTAAAGACAGCTATTGATTACAACATGATAGTAAAATGGGTGGTCACGAAGTACCTACTCGGCCAACAAATATTGGCGCTAGTTCTTCATCTGCTCCACCACGACAGAGCCAACATCGAGTAGGACTAACAGTTAATCAATGTTTGGCTAACCTAGAAACATAAATGGCTTATCAAATGGAATGTAATCAAGCCATGGAGAAGATGTTCCATTCTTTCATAAATCAATTGGGCTTAAACATGACAAATTACCCTCGAATGCCTCCACCACCACATCTATCCCAAATTAAGCAAATTGGCAAAGACGAGAATGAGGAGGAGGATAATGATTCTTAGACACTCTTGTTTACCACCTCATCCAATGAAAGGGGAGTTTTTTTGTCTTAAGACTTTTTTTTTCTATTTTAACACATCTAGGACAAAGCTTTGTTTAAGTTTGGGGGTGTTGTAGAATGAGTAAAGTTTAGGGAATAATTTGCATTTAGCTTTCATGCATTTGCATCTTTAAAGTTTCTTTTATTTGTATTTAAATGTTTATGCTTAATATGATGAGATCTTTATCCAATGATGAGAACTTAGTTATTGATTTATCATGATTCTTGGGAAAATATAAACATGATTTAATTTGGTTATTGGATTCTTTGTTTTTCTCATTGTTAGAATGTGATTTTTGAAAACTTTGAATATTTGATCTCTTGCATTGATTTTTATTGTTTATTTGAAGAATGTTTATGTTGATGTAAATTACAATTAAATCTATAAGCCTAGAATTTGTTTGATTCTCTCTTGAGGTGAAATCCTAGACAACATTAAGTTAAGGAAATGATTTAGGCCATCTTTGGACTGTTTGAGCCTGTCTAAGCCTGCCTTGATATAATAAACCTTAGTTACCCCATTTGAGCCTAATTGATACATCCTTTTTCTTTTGATTAACACACATATTTCTTTAGCCTAGCCTAAGAAGAAAAACCATGATCAACCTTCACTACATAAGCATGAGCATGAAATTGTTTCAGAAAATATACTTAGCCATGTTTTGGATTGAGTTATATTGGTGAAGCATAAAAAAAGAGAAGAAATAAAAGAAAATGAAAAAAAAGCACACAAAAGTGTGTAAATAAAAAAAAAGGGAATGTCATGAAAAAATGAAAAAAAAAAAAGAAGCGTATGTGCTTCAAAGTGTTGCAAAAGGCTTAATAAAAGATCTAGAACAATGAAAGGTGTTTATGGGTGAATTAAAGCCAAAATATATCCCTTATCATACCCTTACCCTAGCCTTGCATTACAAGCTAAGTAAAGTCCTACATGATCTTTGATGAGGTGTTGGTCTACATTAGTGGAGAGAGAGAGATGAAAAGCAAACATATGAGAATCTAGTATTAATTCGTGATTTGCATTGGCATAAATTTATTTAGTTTGCAGGCATTGATTTGTAAAGGGATTATTTACATATACATCAAACATCCATCCGAAGCATTGAGATTTATGATTGAATTGAAGCTTGAATTTAAATTATGCTTATATCTACCTTGAGTTAAGAAATTGAGATGACTTTTGAGAAAAATTAAAGCAATCATCATTCGATTATATTCATTTTAATTTGTGTTTTGTTTCATTTATTTTTTTTGTTTTTCTTTGTGTTGCTCGAGGACTGGCAAAATCTTAAGTTTAGGGGTGTGATAACTCTATAGAATAGAGTTATTTCGTCTCATTATGCATATTAAATCAGCTAGGTCTTAGAGATGTTTATTTAAATATCATTCATATTTAGTAGTTTTTAATTTAGTAATATTTTATTTTTAGCAGTTTTTAATTTAGACCTAATTGCTTTTCTTATATTTTAATTACTTAGTTATTTAAATAATTTTCCTATTTCTGTAGGTCAAAACCCTAAGGATCTTCCAAAAATATAACAACTTAATGAAGAGGGAAAATGGACTCAAGAAAGTAAGGTGATTCCAAGTTGGAAATTTCCAAAAATATGCTCAAGTTACTTGCAAATCAAGTCTCTCCACTTCAAGGTTTTGCTTATAAATAAGATCCTTATGTTTAGGTTTGAGAGGCATCCCTAGATACTGCATAGCTATTAGTCTTAAAAAAGAAGAGAAGCTATCGAGATTTTGCAATAGAAGAAAAGATCGAAGAAGTTGAAGATCGAGATTTAACAATTCTAAGTTTTCTCTTTTCCCTTCATCTTTTTATCTTTATTGTAATATTTATGATGGTGAAACTTCATTGTTTTATGTTTTATTTACTCACTATGAGCTAAATTTATTTTTCTAGGATAACAATGAAACTCAACATGTAGTTTGAATTATTTTAATTTTCTTCTCTTAATTTAATGATAATTGAGTTATTTATTCAATCTTGATCTTAATGCTTCTAGTTGATTGGCCACCAATTAGATTGATTTGGTAACCTTAATGAACTTGGAAACGGGAATTTTGTGTTTAGACCTACATTGAATGACATTTTTCATATTTATTTATTAGGATGAATTGATCTGCATATTAGATAGAAATACACGAGCATACCATATGTAACCAAATTAGAGTCTAAGCTTTATGAGTTTCTTTTAATTCAGTTTGCATAGGAATATAGTAAATTGATTAAAAGAGATATTTTTATAAGACCATCGGAAGATATATATAAATAAATTAGAACTCTAGGTTAACAACTCGATATCATTAGTCAAGGTTAAAAGGATAAAATAAAATTCAAATAAAGTGTTGAGGGAAATTGTAATCCCGGGTTTTTATTGATTAAGTACTCATTTAATTTTCTTTGTTATTTAGTTAAATTTCATTTAGTTAGTTTAATTTTAATTTTAATTAATCTTCTTTTAATTGTTTATTTGAATAAGATTAAATTATGTTAATTTTAGTACTTAGCAGATTTAGTACAATTCCTCATAGGAACGATACTCTATTCATCACTATATTACTTGTTTCTATACATACACTTTCGTGGTATAAAACCGATAACAATAGTCCATGCAAGGACATGCCAAAATTTCAATTTTGGGTCTCTTTAGTGATGGCAACTAAACTTAGGAATTAAGGGATTGGATGAGGATATTTAAGGCATTTTTTTTTAATGAAGAAAGAAAAAAAAGAGAAAAAAGAAAAGAAAATTTTGTATGTTCGTTTATTGTTCATATTATTTTTTATATTTCAAAATATTACAAATTACACATTAAGAATTTATTTTCAAATTTTGAAATGTTTAAAGTATTATAAATTTACCTAAATTTTTTCAAATTAATAAATCTATTTTATGTAGATTTAGACTCGTTCGTATATTTATGTTATGTTTATATTATTTTATTATTGTGTTCATATCATTTTTTATATGTTCAAAGTTTATGAATTTATCAAAATTTTACACTTCAATAATTTATTTTATGTATACTTTGACACATTCATATATTTATATTATATTCATATTATTTTTATATCATATTTTAATTATTTTTATATTATGTTTATATCATATTTTAATTCATCCCTTATTTTTTACAATCTATTATAGCAGTTTAATTTTTTAAAAAATTGTATATTCATATTATATCTTAATTTATCTTATATTTTGCATAATTTGATAGTGTTTCAATTTAGAGAAAAATTATATATTCATGTTACGTTAATATTATTTTTATATGTTTAAAGTAATATAAATTTATATAAAATTTTTCACATTAATCATTAGTTTTCTGTAGATTTTAAAACTTTCGTATATTTCATATTATGTTTTGATTATTTTTCATGTTATTTTTGTATTATATCTTAATTTATCTCATATTTTTCATAGTTTATTAAAATGATTTAATTTTAACTACATGTTTATTTACTTAAGGATTGAATAAGTGCACCTACCATATATTAATATGTAAGTCGTGTTTAAAACTTTACTCTAATTTCTCGAAGTGTAACAAGGGGTATTCTAATATGAATAATTTTTCAATATCTTGATATCTAATAACTTTCATAAAGTTCTTTTTTAATAAGTAACATTAATTTAGTTTCTAATCCCTGTCATCAAATCTCAAATGTTGGCACAATAATAATAATAATAATAATAATAATAATAATCTAGTCTCTCACGCATTTCTTTGGAAAATAACATGAATGGTCCCTTTTTCTCTTATAAATTCTATATAATATATATATATATTATCCGTATCTTTGATTTTAATATATCTAAATTTTCACATAAACAATTGATGCAAGTTGAATTTGGGGGAACTTATAAATATTAAGAATAATTAAGAGGATTTGTATAAAATAGAATAATAATGCATTACTTTTAAAGAAGAGAAAAATAATATTTTATGGGAAAAAAGATAATTAAGCTAACATCTTGGTACGACATATATCTACTATCTAGTTGAAGCTTCAAGTTTCTTGGTAAAAATAAAGTATACAAAACTGGAGGCATATGTAACTCACTTTCAAATTTCAATTGTAAATTGTAATATGCCAAAGGAAAAATATAAAATCAAGTATCTTACCCTATATAACTGCTCTATAATTAGATTTAACAATTCATACAAAAGTACGTGTTATATTTTATATTTTTTTAAGTTAATCCTGTTAAAATAAACATATCATAAATTATTAAATGTATCTATTTTAAATAAAAATATAATATATCTATTAAACATGTCATATTAATTTGAATAATATAGAATTTAGTTATATATATTTTTCAAGAATGTGAGCTTATTTATAGTTAAAGTTAATGTTCCAATTCAAATGTTTTTTTTTCTTTTTTTTTTTTTTGGATTTTTGAGAAATTGGAATCCAAATCTGTTTTTTAATTTTAATGGAAAATATGTATACACATATTATTGAGTCAAATGCCAAGGTGTTAACATGCACTACAAAATTTAAAGTAATTGAGGATGATCAATAATTGTCTCCAAAACAAAAAATAATCTTAAAAGTTTTAAGGATGAAAAATCATCCTAAATAGTCATCTTCTATTATGTCTTTGAAAAGTTTAGACACAAATATCGTCCCCAATATTATTAAATTAAAGATGGCATTCATCCCTTATATTGCAAAATCCAAGATATAGATGATGTTTTCATTAATCATCCCATTATCTCGTTTATAAAAATATCTTATTTTATAGTGATACATATTTCAATAACAGTAAAAAACCTGGAATTCCCAAACTTTGAAAGATATTTTCTATCATCAAATTAAATGATAGTGTGACCACTATAACCAGTCAAACCATTCATATTTCCCCTTACCCAATTTAGATAGGAGTATGGTTGAATGTATACATAGACTTAAATAGATTAATTTTTTTGGTCATTGAAGAGAAAAAAAAAGTGTTACTATAGCTATGCTGGAGAGAGATTTGGTCAAGAATTTGAGGCTAATTGGTAAAATGCCAATGGTGAAAAAATGTGTGAAAAACAACATCCTAGATTCTTACCCCAATTGAGACCAATTTCGTTAAGTATGTCTTGCCTTCAAATGATCTCTCTACCAAGGGGAAAAAAAAAAAAGAAAGAACAAGAAAAAGAAATAGAAATAGAAAACATATAGATTTTGTGTGGTAATTAAACATTATAATCACATTACATAATGTAGGTAAAATTAAGGTGAGATCGTTCGAATGAATCTTTGCAAAGTTAGGGCAGAGACAGCTGTTACATATGAGATGCTCTTAAGGGATAGATTTATAATTCATGTATTTTTATTGTATATATATGTTTTTATGTGTCATAATTATATTTTTATATATATTTTAGTGCATCAATAATTTGCATTATATATAAATTTTAATATTTTCATGTATTCATGTTATGTTCTAATAAGCCAAGAAGATCTCCAAGGTTAGAATCCACGATATGCTAATTAGGTGGGATATCAAAATCATGAGTCTTATGAGTACTTGTTCTGTTATTGTTTATTTTTTTATTTTACTATTATTTTCTTTTACTGAAGGACTAAGTCAATCAGTTGCTGCAAATAATATGGTAGTGGTATCAGTACGCTAGGAGTCTATTTGGAGTAGCACAAGTCTTGTGAATATTGCTGTAAATTAGGAAAGTTTGTTATGCCTGTGTATTTAAATTCAAGTACTGAGCAATAAGAGGGACATGTACATTCACACTCAAACTCCAATGGTTTAACTCTCACCCTAAGTAGAATTATTGATAACTCATTGCAACTTTATTGGGATATATCAGCGGCATCAGAGCCAGTTCAATGGCAACTAAAACAGAGAGAATAGAGAATTTGGAAGCAAGCCTAGGAGGAATTCAAGATAAATTAGGCAACATGGAGTTGGGCATCAATGGCAAGTTGCATTGGCTTGAAAGTGCCATTAACAAACTGTCTGGGGTTTTGCTTACTCCTCCTCCCTTGGTAATGTCAATGACCAAAGCAACCAGTCTTCTAGCAGTCATTACAGCACAGAAGGGGGATGACTGTTATTTTCATCTAAGCTAGCTAAGCTGGAATTTCCAAAATTCTCAAACGATGATCCAACTGAATGGCTTAGCAAGGTGGAACAATTCTTTATTTCCCAAGGCGCTGTTGAAGCTCAAAAGGTGATCCTAGCCTCTTTTCATCTTGGAGGAGAGGCAAAACCGATGGTGGCAATGGCTAAGCCGTGCTTACAAAAAAGAAGGAAGGGAAATCATATGGGCAAATTTTTAAGAAGAGCTGTGGGCTTAATTCGGACCTTCAGAATGTGAAGGTTTTGATGAGGCTTTATCTAGAGTGAAACAAGTAGGATCACTATGAGATTATCAGAGGAAATTTGAAAAGCTTGGGAATTATGTGCTTGGTTGGACAGAAAAGACATTAGTGGGAACATTTATGGGGTTCTAAAACCAAAAATCTCTGAAGGGATTCGGATGTTCAAGCCCAAAACATTGAAGGAAGTAATCAATCTGGCTCAAATGAAGGATGAGCAATTATCTCGTTAGCAGAAATATACGAGAACACCACTTTTTAATCGTAACCAAAGTAATTTTAGCTCACTTTCAAAAGCTAATCTAACCTCTCCAATGAGAATACTGACTTGGGATGAGATGAAGCGATGATGAATGCAGGGACTATGCTTCAATTGTGATGAAAAATTTACTCTTGGGCACGAGTGTGTCAAATCACAGCTCTTATTGTTGAAAGGTGAATGTAGTACTGAAGAGGAGATAGGGGAAGCTAGAGTTATGATTCAAGATGAACCAGAAATCTCATTACATGCTCTATCAGGATGGACTACTCCACGAACCATGAAAGTTATTACCGAGATCGGGAGTCATTAATTAATTGCCCTTATTGATAGTGACTCCAACCACAACTTCATCAGCGATAAGATGGCCATAAAATTGCAACTTTCAGCCATTCTAACTGAATCATTTGTGGTTAAAGTGGCTAACGGAGTACCTTTAAAATGTCAGGGGAGGTTTAAGCATGTGGATTTACGGCACCAAGGTATTCCTTTTGCCCTTACACTTTACTCTTTACCGCTAATGGGGTTGGATATGGTGTTAGGGGTTCAATGGTTGGAAAAGTTAGGCACAGTGGTGTGCGATTGGAAGAAGATGACTATGGAGTCTCTATGGCAAGATCAGGCACAGAAACTCCAAGGGGTTGACGTTCAGTCAATTCAAATAGCATCCGTGCAGGCTATCTCCAAGTTATGTTGCCAACGAAGTGCAATATTTGCTGTTTGTTTTCAAAGTGAGGCAATGCTGCCGCAATATGGAATTCACCTAGAAATGCAACAAATATTACAAGCCTTTAGAGATATCTTTCAAGAACCAAGCTAACTCCCTCCAACTAGAGAAATTCAACATCAAATTACTTTTAAGGAAGGAATTGAGCCTGTTAATGTGAGGCTGTATCGATATGCATATTTTTAAAAAGCTGAGATTGAAAAACAAGCATAGGACATATTACGGATGGGGCTGATTAGATCAAGCACTAGTCCTTTGTCATCTCCTGTTTTATTGGTCAAAAAGAAATATGGCACATGGTGGCTCTGCACAGATTATAGAGCCCTCAATTCTGTGACCATCAAGGACCATTTCCCAATTGCCACCATGGATGGCATATTAGATGACCTGTATAGGGCAACCTACTTCACTAAATTAGATCTCAGAGTAGGATACCATCAGGTACGGGTCCATCCATCTGACATTCCTAAAACTGCTTTCTGCACACACAATGGCCATTGTGAATATTTATTCATCCCCTTTGGCTTATGTAATGCTCCCTCTACTTTCCAAGCCCTCATGAATTCCATTTTTCAGTCACATCTCTGTAAATTCATCTTAGTGTTTTTTTATGATATTTTAGTTTATAGCCCAAACTGGAATTCTCATCTTGTTCATGTTCATGAAAGCCTTTGAAATATTACGGCAACACAATTTTTTGGTAGCTTAACAACCGTTCATTTGGTCAGCAAGAGTTGGAGTAGTTGGGTCATATCATTACTCCTAAAGGTGTGCAAATGGACCGAAAAAATTACAGATGTAAAAAATTGGCCTAAGCCTACTAATGTTTCTGAGCTGCCAGGTTTTTTAGGACTAACAAGATATTATAGAAAATTTTTTCAGAATTACGGGGTTATTGCCCGCTCACTCACCAACTTGTTGAAAAAGGGCAAATTTTGCTAGAATAAAGAAGTTGATGCTGCTTTTAAATCTATTAAACATGGCTTGATAACTACCCCAACAATAGCCATGCCTAATTTCAATATTCCATTTACTATTAAGACTAATGAATCTAGAGAAAGAATTGGTGCAGCTCTAATGCAAAAAGGCAGACTGTTAAAGTTTATGGTATTTTTGCTGTTTTAATATGCTTATTGTCCTTTTGCATGTATTTGATTATAAATTCTGATG
>JBBYHM010000018.1:10789434-10807458 GCA_038381775.1 Adansonia rubrostipa | reverse complement strand
AAAAACCTAATCCAGACACACACCTTAAAAAATTAATTTGTGTAAAGCAGCTGTCCACGAAGCCAACAGACAAAAGACCTATGTAAAGGATCTGTTAATGATTAGAAACATGGATTCTCATAGGAATAATTAATTTGATTAGATTATGAATAGTAGATGATAAGTATTAAAGTAAACTATAGTTTCAGAAAAAAATAATCTATGAAGAAGATTAAGAAAATATATTGGTCAATGGAAGTGATTTGATTGTAGCTTGTTATTGAATGAGAATTATCTGAGGTTGTTTCATAAAGATAAGTTTTACAATATTCTCATGCCAGCTTTCAAGTATAAAATTAAAATTTAATTTAATTAATTTATATAATTAATTATAAAAAATAATATTTAATAAATTTAAAATTTTAATTTTAACGTCAATAATTCTTTTTAATCCAAAACTATGATAATATTTGTACGAGAAAAATGTATCAAAGGGATGAAGCAATTTTTTCTTAGTCAATGAAATAAAAGAGCATTACGTAATTACAAACGTCTAAAAAAAAAAAAAAGAATGAAGAGACAAGAACATGACCATACTGACTAACAACAATAAAATTTGTGGCTAAATAAATAAGGCTTAATTACGAGACTTTTTTAGTCAGATATTAAAATATGTGTAAGTTGTTTTGTTTTGTTTTTTTCTTTTTTAAGATAAGTCTCGTTACTTCATAAAAATGTACTTCAAACTTTTTGTTTGAAGAAATAAAATGTTCTCTCTAAATTTTAAAAGTACTTTCTATTTAAAATTCCTATCATCTCATGTTACTTCTTTGAGGATTAAAAAGTAATTATATATATATATATATATATAGTACGTGAATTATTTGATGGGTGGAAAAAAAGGCAAAATGGATAATAAATAGGGTCGGTGAATGGAGGATGATTCAAACACCAAATAGTAAAGCAAATGGGGTCTCACAGTCTACAGTTTCATTATCATTTTCTATTTGAAGTCTTAACTGCTCTGACCGACTTAAATGTGCGGTCCATGCGTCATGACCACAATGATGGCTTCCAGATATCGTACCCAAAACCTGTTTATATACGAGCCGAATTTAATTTCAGCTCTGCTTTTTTAGTACAATTCTATAGACTCTTATGGCTTTCGGTCAATGCAAATTTATAACAATTATCATTCTCGTTGTTTTTCATGTTTCATTATTTGGGAGATTAATGGAGATTCCAACCCCATTTACCCCTTGAATTTGAAGATTATAAATGGTTTATATCTGATTAAATTTAAATAATAAAATAATATATTTATTTAAGTTTAATTGAATTTAGTTTATTGTATTTTAAAGTTTAATTTATTATTTATAATATATCAAATAGTGATTTGAATCTTATCAAATTGATATGGAATACAAAATTATATCTCTAAACCAACTTAAATTAAAATAAATTTATTAAATTAAATAAATAATTCGTTTTGTAAATAGCTTTAACCACTCATGTTACCAAACTTTAATCTGGAAAAGTTATATATAAGTAATGCTAGAAAAAAATTAATTTTTAATTATTATCCTTCGCCCACGGTACAAATCTCATAGTAACAATTTTATCAAAAGTTGAATATAGAGAGTTTCATGATGCAGCCTCGATTTTTAATAATTGAAGAGTTTACGTTAAAGTCCTTTCAAAATATTTTTTTTATTTAAAAAAAATTTATAATATACAAAATATGATTATATTTCTCTATATGTGATTGATGCCTATGTTTTATTAATCCGTGCATGGTGCTTGCATTTATATATTTAAAGAAAAATCAATTTTGAAAGAGAGGATTATAGTCAAAACGACAGCGCCAATGACGATGATGATTAGGAAAAGCAAATATTAGGTCATTCGTTGATATTTCTTTACTACTGCTAGTTGTTAAGATAATGACAAGGTTGGATTACAATTTGTAATTTGCAAATTGATGATGCAAGAGCCATTGATCTTAAAATTTTTTATTAATAACTAGATTTGGTACACTCATTTTGTGGGTGCCCATAAAAGTATTAAATATATAATTTTCGTTACATATGTATGGATAGTTTTTTTAAAATGAGTAGTTAGGTAGCTTTTAATTTTAAAAATATATATGTAAAAAAATTAAAAATTAAAATATCCTTAAATTTATTTTACTATAATTTTTAAATAATTTTATTTATTGAGTTGATATCCGATTAACTTATCACATTAATTTAATCATACATTTTATATATAATATAAATTATATGAATAAAATTTTTTATTCTTTAAATGATAATATGAATTAAATTATCTTTAATTATTAAAAATTTATGATAATTTTAATTAATTCAAATTAAATCTATTAAATTTTCATTAACTCTAATTAAATGTATCAAATTATACAAATAATTTCATCTACAAACAGCCTTATTAGTGTGATCGAAAGGAAAGTCGGAATTAAAGATGAGCAAAGCAAAGGGCAATGTACAAAAGGGCCCAAAGAGACAAAAGTGGACGGAGTCTGACCCGACATTTGGGTTTGGACTTCGGACTTTGAAAGTACAACTGTTACCATATTCGCGCGTGGGAGAAAAGCTAACCAGAGATGCGGACAAAGTTCCACCACGTCATTGGCCATTTCTCCCACCTTGGCTCTTGTTTTTTTTTTTTTTTCTCTCACCCCCCAACTGTCGTCGGCGCGTCTGTTTGCGGTTCTTCTTTTGTGGTGCTTGCCGGCTTGTTAAATCACACTAAAGCAGTATAGAACTCCCACCACAAAAAATATATATAATTGTTTCTTATTTTGTTTTACAATTGAAAATATTATTTCCTTCTATTTTAATTTAAATCACTATTTGAATTTTCTTTTATAATGTGATCATAAATCATTTTAATCTTCTCTTTTTAAAATCCAAAATAAGTAATATATATATATATATATATATAAATTAACCACGTGATGCACACACAAAGAGAGTTACAGAAAAATTCTGTCTCACCCTTATTGTGTAAGCACGCACTTCAGTAAAACGAACTAAAGGAGTCCAAGTGGAAAATAAAAAAATTACAGGTGAATTTCCCGGGGAATTTTCCAATTCTTAAGCTCCGTTATTTATATTCTTTGCTCTCTGCTTCCCTCAAAAACAGCGACCCGAAGATTTTTATTTTTATTTTTTTCTCTGGAAAATTCGTTCAATTTCTTGGTTTTAACTATTTTGACCAAATTTAGTAGGGAAAAAAAATGGAAGTAATTGAAACTCAAGCAGCTGTTTCGAATTTCGATCGCCAGTCAAAGTCTCCGTTTTATAACATTTCCTCCTCGGACCGTCAGAACACCGGGTTACGTGAGACTTCCGAACAGTCCGGTGTTTTCTATATGGATAGTCCGAAAGAAGCAAGCGAATCGGATTTCCCGTCTGGGAATAATGGTGGTGGTTTTGAAATGCAGCGGCTGGAGTCGTTCGAAGGTCGAGATTCTTTGGGTTCAAATCATCCTCCTGGTGGCGCTTCTTGTCATTCCAACGCTGCCGTTAAGGTTCAGAAGGTATACAGGAGTTACCGGACACGGCGTCGGTTAGCAGACTCCGCTGTTGTCGTTGAAGAACTCTGGTACGTTCATAAAATCTTTGTCCCTTTTTCTTTGGCTTTTATATTGTTTAAATCTCATATTTCTTGGGTTATAGTTATAATTATTATTATTTTTTCAGGTGGCTGGCTTTAGATTATGCGAGGCTTAATCAAAGCACAATTTCTTTTTTTAATTATTTGAAACCTGAAACTCCTGCTTCAAGGTGGAATCGTGTTGGCTTAAATGCTTCTAAGGTATTTTCTTTTTTTTTTAATTAATTTTTTTAATTTTACTTTCCATGTCGTCTTTATATTGGTTAATTTAATAATTTTCACAAATTATTGTTTTATTTATTTATTTATTTGCATAAATTATCAACTTTGGAATTTTGGCAGGTCGGGAAAGGATTGTCCATAGACGCCCAAGCACAAAAATTGGCTTTTCAACATTGGATTGAAGCTGTAATTTTCTCAGTCCTTTCACTTAAATAAAAACAAATCATTTCAAATAATAGTTTTATTTTTTTTTAAAAAAAAAAAGACAAAATATTTGGAATAATTTTATTGATTAAATCTAAAATTTATTTTTAACTGTAGATCGATCCACGACATCGTTATGGGCATAACTTGCATATTTACTACGATGAGTGGTGTAAAACTGATGCTGGTCAACCATTTTTCTACTGGTAATTGCTGGTTTCTTAAAGCTAGTAGCTGTTAATTGTTCATGGAAATTGTTCTTTTTTTTTCTAAAAAAGTTGTTGTCTACAGGTTAGATGTAGGGGATGGCAAAGAGATTGATCTCAAAGAATGCCCGAGATCGAAGCTTCGACAACAATGCATTAAGTATCTTGGACCTGTAAGCCCCCTCATTTGTGAGATTCAATCTAGATTTGTATTTCTAAATGTGGTGTATGAAAATTGTTAATTCCAGTTGTTGTAAAATCCTGATATGATTTTTTTTCCCCGTTTGGTGGGGGAAACAGCAAGAAAGGGAGCATTACGAGTATGTCATTGTTGAAGGAAAGATTATCCATAAACAAACCGGAAATGTCCTCGATACAGTCAATGGTTTGAAAGACGGGAAATGGATATTTGTTATGAGCACCTCGAAGAAATTGTATGCCGGTGAGGTAAGCATCTGGCTAAAACAGCGACTGTTCAAACCATTACCTGCTAGATGTCTGAAAACCATAACTGTCATTTGTACCTTGCAGAAGAAGAAAGGACTGTTTCATCATTCTAGCTTCTTAGCCGGAGGAGTGACGCTAGCAGCTGGTAGACTGATGGCGGAGCAAGGAATGCTAAAGGTATAGGTTCATATTAATGATTTCAGATTTGGTAGTGTACCAGGAATGTCACTTGCTGCCACTATTGATGGTTGCATTTGAATGGCTGGATAGTTCATCAAATTTAAACTAGTAATTCATCGTCCGAGCTAACAGGACATGTCTTCTTCATTTTATTGTTTGGCAATACTGTTAAAGTTCTGATACAATTTGCTGATGCATTGTCATCTTATTTGCTTCATTTTCTAGTCCATCTCTGCATATAGTGGACATTACCGGCCAACGGAAGATAATCTCGAGAGTTTTCTATCCTTTCCGAGGGAGAACGGAGTGAACCTCAGTGAAGTTGAGGTAGCCTTTCAGTCTATCAATTTTCTCTTCAGCAATTGTCAAATTTGATGTTTCTATGTCGCATCAAGTAATTGTCTTATACAAATGTTCCCTAATAGGCTTCTTAAGTAAGTGTCTGCTTGGTAATTTCTTTTTCCAGTCAGATGGATCATGCCATTTCTTTGTTCCAGTCTGATAATATATATGGTGACTGACATTTATTTCTTGTATTCAGATTTGCCCGGCAACTGATGATTCTGATAGCTATGTTGATGGCAAATCCAGCAATGGTGGGACTGCTTTTGAATTTTCGTCAAGCTCAGAGCCTACCGAACCTGAAATCGACAATGAAGAGAAGAATTTGTCATTAGAATCAACAGAAACTAATCAACTGGAGAACACAAACAATTACAAAAGGACTTTATCCGGTGGTCTTCAGAGCCCAAGAACTGAGGTGCCTAAAACCGCTATATTGCAAAGGATCAACTCGAAGAAGGCGGCAAAATCATACCAGCTTGGACATCAGCTCTCACTCAAATGGTCAACTGGTGCTGGGCCAAGGATTGGGTGTGTTGCTGATTACCCTGTAGAACTGAGACAACAAGCACTCGAGTTCGTCAACTTGTCCCCGAGAACTCCAAACACCCCTTTACCATTCCTGTCTCCAAGAACGCCGCGTGCCCCTACGACACCTTCAACATACAGGCGTCCTGTTAATCTTGCGCCAATTACAGCTCAACCAACATCAAATGACTCAAATGCTGGTGGGGCTTCTGGCATCTGAGTGTAGTATACCATGGAACTTATCATTACGTTTTGTGCTTCTAGTATAGTGGATGCGTCGGTGAATGTAAATATCTGATCCGCTTTTATGTCAGCTTTGCCTTTTTGGAGTGGGTATAGTGTAATCGCAGTTGCATCTTAATTCGTTTATTCCACCATGATTTCAGATATTATGCATTTTGTTCATAGGCTTTGGTGGATGTTTACTGATGAGAGTGCTTGCCAAGCGTCAATTTAAATTACATATATAGCCGTGAATCTGATGATATCATTAAAATGAAATTTATATTTGCTTTTATTATTTTTGCATGAAAAAAGTAATAATATTGTAATAATAAACTAAAGAGCAAAAGAAAATACTTAAGCTTAACTTCAACGTGTCATTTTAATACACTTTGTTGCCTCTTTTTAAAATTTTAATATAGCAATAAATTTTTTTAATTAATATATTAATAATATCTCAAATATAAATCTTACATTAATAATAAAAAATTATAATGCTCAACCAATTGCCACGTAGTCTCCAATAACTTAAAGACACGTCGACCACCAATTGTTGAGCTTAAAAGAGACAACAAATGACCATATCCCACGTGCTCTTTTCGCACTCTATCCAAGTGTCAGATACAAATTTTCTGCTACATATTTCTCTTCCCTCGCACGTGCCGGAACACACACGAGTCATCGGATCGTCTACGTGGCATGAAACGGATACGTGGCACTGTCAGATACATCCTCAAGACGCCGCAGAGACTTGTAAGAGCTCTTTTTTTTTTTTTTTTTTTTCTTTTCCTTTCAAAGAAGGTAACAGTTTTTCGGTTCTTGTCTTTTGATTTTTTTTTTCTTTTAATTTTGAAAATTTCGCTTTTTTTTTTTTGTTTGGGATGGATTTGCACAAAGGTTTTATTTCCAGTTCGTTGGCTTCGACACCGGGGGATGCGGCAGAGAATGTGGAGGCGGCGGAGACGGATCAGATGGAGATGGAGGCGGCGGAGACATTGGCAGCCTTGGCGCATTTGAAGAAGCGGAATGCTGTTGCAGTTGCAGCTGAATTTGCAATCAAATGGGGATGCAAAGAGAGGCGAGTCTGTAGTAGTGAGTCACCGCCTTCTGACATCGGTTCGAATCCGGTTCAGTCGAGTTCGGATCTCGCTGAGGTGAATTTCGAACTGGAGAATCACTCTAATTTTGCCTATATTTATCTATTTATTTATTTTTTTTATTTTCCATTTGGAAGAAACAAATTCTGATACTTCTCGGCTCAGTGGCTTTTGACTTCGTCTGCCCAAAATTAGTATTTCAAACTAATTTTTGAAAGTAATTCACATTATTGAAAATGTAGAAATTGTATGTGCCAAAAAAAAAAGTATTTCCGCGCTAAAAAATAATTTTAATATTTCGATTTTTTTCACAATAATTTACTTTAATTTAGTAAAATTGATTCAGTTTTACGAATGCTGGAAATGCCTTATTTTGAATTGTAGTTAAAAAAAGGAATTGTTTTACTGGTTCTTCCTTTGATGAAGTATAACCACTCAAATAACTTCTTGATTTCCTTATGACCTGTCAAATTTTTAATCGCATCGATGCTAAAATGTATGTGATGCAATAATTTGAAGATAATAGTAACCAATTTCTCATTGTTGAAGGATGCCTTTTTTTTTTTTTTTCTTTTTCAGATTTGATTTATTTATTTATTTATTTATTTTTTGTATTTCTGGGATTTCAAGGAATTAAAAACATAGATAAAGATGAAAAAAAAAAGAAAAAAGAACGTAGCTAAACTAGGGAGAAACTGACGACTACGGAAAGTTTTCTAGTTTTAGAAACTTTTAGAACATCAATAATAGTTAGTGATATGGAAAATGTGGTTAGCTAAACTAGGTGGTTTTAATTGGAACTTGTTTAGTGCTGTGGTTAGCTAGGGGTTGAGATCTCCTCCTTTATTTTTTTTATCGGTTATTCCAATACAACCTTAATCATTATCCATAAATTTGACTTTGATTTGATTTTGACAATTCATATGTGGGTCTTATATACATGAAGGTGTTGATAAATGTATTGGGAAGAAATGAACAAAAAAATAATGGATGGGAGCTTAACCCGGTTAACTAGACTAGTTGTGCTCTGCAGTAACTGAATTTCGTCGAGTCGCATTATTTTGTGCAGGACTTGAAAATTATTTTTGTTTATAACAGGATCAAGCTACAGTAGTCCGGCAACAAATTCAAGTGACTAGCACAACTGTAGTTAATGAGTCATTAGAAGCTGAGCATAATGCTGAGTCACTTAACATGAGTCATCCTTGCGCTGCAAGATACACATCTGATGGGGTGGTGAGGTCAACACAAAATGTAACTGAGTTGCATAACTTCTTTGATTTACTGTTGTGGTTTATAAGTGCCCCTATTTTTGACTGAATGGTCTTTTGATCAGGTCGAAAAAGAAGAATTTAGATTGCATCGGGTGTTAACAAATGAGGATTCAGATTGGCAGAAGATTCATGAAAGGCAGGTCAGTTGTGTTTGCTCGATATAAATATATTATGTATTGATTTATATGTTTACTTTCAGATTTTATTAATTTACTTATACTGGTTGTTAACTTTATCTATAGATACCATTCAGCATAGTGGGAACGGCTGAGAAAGATATTTTGGGGGATAGCCAGCAGGATCAAATAACAGGTAACGATGCACTTATAAAATCAGTAAAGGCTGAGGAGAATGCTGAATTGGTCAAATCAAGTCCTACATTTGCCACAAAATACGTGTCAGTTGGTGGAGGCAGATCAAGACAGAATTTAACCGAGGTAGAACGACTAATTATTCGACTTTTTTGGTTTATGATTGGTCGTTAGTTTTCAACTGAAGCCTTTTCTATCAGGCTGAAAAGGAAGAGCGGAGATTACGTAGAACATTAGCAAACAGGGAGTCAGCTAGGCAGACAATTCGCCGGAGGCAGGTAATTGATTTATTGCATGTTTGGTTGTTATTTTTGCTTTCGGATTTTATTTTTACATGTTTTGTCTGTCTCCCTATATTAAGCTACTTGTATCTTTTCTCTTGCTTTGACTTGCAAATATTTTCGTCCAATCAGAATGTCTCTGGAATATATTTTGAGGAAAGCCTTTTCCATTTCCTATTCCCCTTGTGTTTTCATCTAATTGTAAACCTCGGCTTTTGGTCACAATTGTACTGCTAGGTAACTCCACATCATCTTGTTATTGTACATATATAGATTACTTTTGGCGATAAGATTCAAGGGAATATTTTTTTTCCTCTGTTAAGTCTTGGAATTTTGCTCATCCTTTAACTCGTACTAATATTGGTTTGTCTATAAGAGAATGGTAACAATTGTTTGTCTTATCGCTTGGGTCAAGATGTGCTAGTTGGCACGTAGTATGTATTATTTCTGAGCAAGCCACAGGATTTTAACATCTAAATTTCAGCAAATTTTTTCATTCATGGTCTGGTTTGGTTTTATTGCTTTCCAAGTTGATTTATGGCTAAGTTTCATTCAGGCTCTCTTCGAAAGTTTGACCCTAAAAGCTGCCGATTTAACACGGGAGAATGAAAATTTGAAGAGGGTAAGTGGGACTTCTTCCATATAATTATCTCGAGTATCCATCAGGGCCTTATTATTGTTGTTATTTATTTGACTTTTCTAAATTAAAGAGTTCCTCTTTTCTGCTCATAGTTTTAAAATGAATATAATAGAAGTTTTTAGGTCTATACCCTTTTGAATTTCTTGGTGGTTATTGAATTTATGTAAATATCCCATGGTAGCTTATTCACTTATTGATTACCTTCCTACTGAGAAGGCAAAGGAGTTGGCCCTGAAAGAATATCAGTCCCAAGAAAGTATCAACAAGCACCTGAAGGCAGAGGTAACATAAATTAGCATTGATGAACCTTTTAACTTTCAAAGTATTTTACCCATTTGACAACCTTTTAATCCTGAAAATACTATACCTCCTTGACATGCTATATTTTTTCTGCAGATGGTCCAGGCAGTAAATGCTGAGGAAGCTAAAGCTCTTGGAGAAGTTAAGTTAGCCTATCAGATATCTGGTCCATCTGGAAACTATCCATTTTTCTTTTATAACCAGCATCCTTTTCCCCCTTTCTGTTGGCCTTCAATTCTTCATTCTTCATATCCTGTTCAATCACAATGTGGGCGCCAAGGCATTTTTGTTCCATCGAGCATTTCCACACCAACCAATGGTACGCTTGATTCATCACATGATCAAGACAATCCCATAAACATTATTGCCTCCAAGACTCCCTTATTTGTAGCGCCTTACCCTTGGTTCCTTTCTCTTCCTTATCATCGAAATGGACTGCATCCTCAGCCTTCTGGTGGCCCAAAAGATATCAAAGATGAAAGTTCCGTGAATAATCAATTTAGTGGTGGGTGTTCATCGAAGCCTGTTGTGCAGGAGGAGAAATATAATTCCTCTCTACCGATAGAAGTTGAAAAAGAGGCCCACGACTCAATTGAAGCTGGTCCTAGGACAGTTAGGCTTCCTCCAGATGGAGGTGGTCAGTCTATAAGATTCCTAATTAAAGAAGAGATCTTCGTGCCCACACCTCTGTGTTCTGCTGGGTCTACATTTGTTGTTGAACCGGAGAATACACCAGATCATGGCATCGATACTGAAGCGGCTGCCATAAGAGCATGTCACAGTGTAGGTTCTTTGCCAGAGGAGAATCAGGAATCAACTAATTACACGAGTAACAAAGCACCGGATGCAGTGGCAGCTGCTGAGGCAAGAAAGAGGAGGAAAGAACTTACAAAGTTAAAAAACCTCCAAAACCGACAATGTCGGGTCCGATGAGCTTATCAGCAGAAAAGGTTAGAGGCTTTTTATCCATGCTTTTTTTGCCCTTTTTGGGTTAGGATATGAGCACATGTTTATTGTCCCGTTTATTGTTTTTTTACTATATTTTCAGTTTTCTTACAAAGCATTAGCAATAAAGTTTTTCAATGTGATAAAAAGATCATCAAACATTTTAACAACTAACCAATAAGAGTAGTATTGGGGAAGAACTTTCATTATTATTCTTTTCGTAACTTTTATCAAATCTCAAGCCAAGATTACAGCTAAAAGAGAAGTACTAAACAAAGGAATAAAGAGATTACTAAGGATTTGAAAGATACCAAGAATAAAAATATAAAAAGTCTAGGAAGTTACAAGGTCACTTTTTTATGGTAATTTAAATTTCTACCAGAGTTGCTTGAGGCTGTTTTGGAACGCTGGTGTTGAATATACAGCTCGCCATCCTTCTTGTGTAGGGTGAACTGTATCCCAAAAGAATTTTGATTTAGGATTTGAGCAAAGTGTGTACTTCTTTACCCCATTTTCATCTACACTTCCACATGAAAATCCAGCATTCACTCCAACACAACATGGCTGAAATGGGTTCTCGAATTTTGGACTTGCTGCGAAAAGAAATTACATGTTGAAAATGTTAGCAAATTAAGGAAGTTGAGTACGAAATGTAAAAAATATACATATCTCTAAAATAATAAAGTTTAAAGATGCGAGTGTCATAAAGTGAACTTTCATTTTCTGGGTTTTTTTTTTTTATTTGAGTTATCAAATCATGATTTTAAACGTAAAAGTAAAAAATTTTTATCTATTAGTATTGAGTGTATGGTGAAACGTAGTTGTTGGTTAAAAAAACTATGTCAACGATAATGCTAAACGAGTTATAAGTAAAAAGTAGTGAAGAGCATTTATGTTGTAACCTTGATGAGCTTGTTTCTGATTGAAAACGGTCCAAAAGGCATTGTAAAGATCAATAATAAAGAAAGAGGTGCTGTTGGTTTGTTTGTTCAAAGTGGTGACAGCTTGAAGCAACAGCTGGTTGTGGAGATTAACGAGTGCGTTTTGAGCTTCGTCGCACTGTTGAAAGGAGAACCGGGCGGTACTTTGAGGGAGACACCCCAATGGTTGCAGTGCACTCACGGCTATTTTTCTCACCCCCATGTTATGGATGCGTTCCAAATTCACGGTAAGTTGGCTCACAACGCTTGAAATGAAGGCTGGAAAACCCTGTCAAGATAATAAACCAAACAGAATCAAGCATCAAAATAATATAATAATATTATCTTTCGTAAAATTTTCTCATTTTAAACGCCTACTAAATCTTAGGGTCAATTTTTCTCAGTTGGATGGCTCCATCTCTCTTTAAAACGCACGCCAGAAAATTATGTTACAGCCCAACAATGCTACTACGAGCTCGAATCAAATTGAATTCAAGTTATTTAACTATTTATAATTTTATATAAATATTTATTTAATATTTTAATAATTAAATTTAAATAAAATTTTATTATTAAATAATAATTTTAATAAAATTTATTTAATTTTATAAGCATTTTGTCAAAAAAAAACCCAATCCTTTAAAGTTCAATGAGACAAATAATTTGATCAATAATTACTTTCTAATATCTATACATGGCAGCCAACCATTGGCCCCATGATTAGTGGTAGTTAAACTGTCATTTCAAGTGCCTTCAAGAAGTTCAAGCACATCATCGCTAACACTGACTAATTTTTTTTTTCATGTAATCAACAGTGGATTTATGCATACATATTAAAAAAAAAAAAGTGATTAGAAATAAATCAGATGTGTTTTTTTTTCTTTTTATTACCGCAGTAGAGCCATTCCTGGCAAGGTAATTTGAGTAGTCATTGCCTGCAACGCTAACAAGTGCCACAGAATTTCTCAACCCTCTTTTCGTATAAACAGAGCGATTGAGAAGCTGCTGGAAAAAATCGATCTGGGTGGTCATGTTTGGCTCCGGAGCCAGGGTGTCAAAAACACCTGTTCCTCCATAAGCAAAGTTCAACCCATACTTTAGACGACCAGCCAGTTGTTTCCTCCATCTGTATGGTATCGGTGTCTTGATTCCCAAGTAGCCGGCTGCTTGTTCAAAAACAAGGAAATTTTGATAAAAACAAAAACTTTATGATTTAAAGGATTGAAAATGGTTACTATTAGTAAATTCCAAAGGCAGTAGTTAGGCGTTCGTGTTGGTGTCACTAAAGTGCATGTGCTGACAGAGAAATTATTTTTTTCTAGTAATCAAATAGTCACAGTTGAATTGGAAATAAGCCTATTCAGAGTCAGAAAAATTTTGATAATTTAAATCGATTTAATTTGAATTATATAAATAATAAATATTTTTATTTAAATTTAATTATAAATATTAATATAATAATAAAATAAATATTTAAATTAATTTAAATTTAATTCAACTCCCTATAAATTCCAGCAATTGGAAAGCAATAATGCTTAAGTTTATGAGATTAAAAACTAAATATTATATAGAAAAGATGAAGTGTAAGAAAATGGTGACCAGCACTTTATTTGTTGAAAGAAGAAAAAAGGCTGCCACAGCTCATTTACTGTCAGGACTTGTTTGTAACTTTGCAATAGAATTCAAAACAAAGAATATTAAACGTAGAAATCATTAGAGTTTATCCCTTTTTTTTTTTTTTCTTTTGTCAAAGTGATCAGCTTAAATCAAAGTGGAATATAAGAAGGTGAAGCAAAAAGGATTGCAAAGAAGGATTTAAATAAAAGCATAGAAGCACTGAGAAAGAAATCACTAGTGTTGTGGAAGAATAAAAAAGTATACAAAGATGTCAAATCACTCGAAAAGAAAGAAGGATAATGATCTGATTCCTGACAGTACACACACGATAGAAAGTAGCACACACTCAGATAATATTATATTAATAAAAAAAGGTTTTATGAATGTCATTTTAATCAATATTTGTTAGAAAATGATTAAGAAATAATTCTGATGCATAGAAAATACGATTAAACGAATCCAAATAAAGCAAAGCTAAAGCTAAAGCTGGAAAAGAGAAAAACGCCATCATTATTTATAAGAATTCGGTAGAGAAAAAGAGAAACAATAATATAATATTTTAAATTTTTATAAATATATATTAAATATAAATATTTTAATTATTTTTAAAAATTTTTATATATTTAAAAAATTTTTAATTTATATTTGAATATATATTGAATACGAACGTAAGAGGTCAAAGAATTGAAGTATTACCTATGAAGTCAGTGGAGACACGACCATCGGAGAAACGGCCAGCAGGTTTACCAGGAAATGTAATTCCATAAGGAAATTTCCAGGAGCTTGCTAAATCTTTCCTGTTGTTCCCGGTATCAGCATACGAATCTCCAAACACAAACAACTTCTTGGATCTGAAATCAAAAGAAGAAATCACCCTTGAAGAACCTTCAACAACTTGTTGCTGACCTTCAATTCCAAAAAAAAAAAAAGGATTAAAAAACTCTTCCAGCGAAAAGCCCCGTAGCCATAGAAACGAAGCAGAAATCAAGAAAATACTGGGTTTCTGATTTTCCTGTTACCTGAGAAAAGAGAAACGATAAAGAAAAAGAGCAAAGAAAATAGTAAGCTTTGGGCTTCCATTAAAGCAAATTAATGAATATGCTAATAGGTTGAAATTTGGAAAAGGTTATTTGGATTTTGGAGGATAACCCAGAAATGTATCTCAACGCATTTATATAGAGCGGTTGGTCAAATTTCAACAAAGTGCACCTGAATTAAAATATTTATGGAAATTAAGCAGCCATGGAAAATGAAAATTTTTTATTATTTTACCCATGACCAAGAAAAATTCTCAAAGAAATGTTTTTCAATTTCTATTACCAAATCAACAAGAAAGACAAAGCAATAAAGAGTTAAATTCAAAGGAATTTAATAGCCTCCGTTAATGAGTTTTTTAGTAGCATGTTTTCCAACGTTCTCATTTGATTTTACTGTAAACTTTGATCATCAACATATTAGTTAAATAAATAATATCATTTTATGAGTATAATTTAATTTATTGTATATATAAATACTTATTATTATATATAATATAAGACAATAATCCTCGAATAAATAATTTAAGGGTAAACTTAAAAAAAACCCTTTGATTTTAAGAAAAATTACTTAACTTTTTTGTCTTTTAAAAATTGTTATTTACTTCTTCTTGTGATTTAATTTATTTGGAAATTTACTAAATATCGTTAAGAATTTACATGAAATATTCATTTTACCTTTACCATTTTAAATAAGTATAATTAGAGTTTTTAAAAGTAAAATAAATATTTCACATAAATTTTTAATGACTTTAAATACATTTTAAATAGAATGAAATTACAGAAAGTAAATAATAATAATTGAAGCACAAAAAATTAAGTAATTTTAATTAAAATTAATTTTTTTAAAAAAATTATTTAATATTTAATTTAATTAATTTATAAAATTATTTTTAAAAATTATCATATAACAAATCGAAACTTTGAATTTCAATGTCGGACAATAACTCATTTTACTGTTTCATTTGCGTCCTTTCCATATTGATATATCCATAATTACTTTCCAAACTGTAAAATTAACCATTTTCTTTGTTTGACTCAAGGCAATGAAATATATATAAACGTGTGTGTACATATATATATATATATATATATATATATACATATACATATATGTACGGTGGTGGTTAGACGTTGACCCTACTTAATTTGGTTTCATATTTATTATTTTTGTCAGGGTAAACTTACTCAATTATCGGATTATTCATTCAAACTCGAAAACTCATTTGATATTTCAGAGAGTTTGAATAAAAATATTAGATCAAAAAAATGAACTTAAACAAAAAAATTAAACTCAATTAAAAATAAATCAGGCATTAGCTTTAACTTTCAAAGCTTAACTTGACATATTTTACTATTACATTCTATATATTTATTTTATATTTTATGTATCATATAATTTTTATCATATAAAAAAGTATATATATAGTATTACAGTATAAACTTTAAAAATTAAGTTATATTATTTATATTTATAAACTTAATAAAATAAAATTATTAAATTAAAATATATTTTTTAAAAAGTAAAATATAAAAAAATTATATGGGTAGGCCTAAACGGGTTTAAATTTTTTATTTACAAATATTAGTGGGTTTGAGCAAAATTCAAGACTCATATTTTAGATTGCACTAAATTTAAACAAATATATTTTATATTAATACCATATTCAAACTCGATTCGAATCCAACCTAATTCGGTTCAAGAGTAAATCTAGTCGAGGGATGACAAGAAAATATATTCAGAAATGGGAAAATAAAATAGTTTTCTGTGTCATAATATAATTAACGGAAGTTTCAATCAAATCAAAAATGGCTGCTCATATTATTGCAAATGTACCAATTCTAAGAACCAAATCAAAACCAGAGAAATGAACGGAAAGTACTGCTAAAATGTCAGATTACACCAAATACGACCACTACGAAGCCCCAAAAGCTGCCTAAAAATTATAGGAATCATGGAAATCGATTTTAATTCTTTTTTTTTTTTAAAAATGGGAAATGGATTCTAATTTATTCATTTAATAGAAAATTTCATGTTTCTATTAAATAAAATGCTGAGACGTACGTTTCATGAGATAGGGGATGTTTGTTTACTTAGGCTGTACATCGACATGGTTCTGTTTGCACCCTTCGAGGCTTTTTTTTTTTTTCCCCACTCTAAGCAAAAGGAAGAAGAAACAAGAAGACCATCTCAGGTATTCTAGTCTTTGAGAATTAAGAGATAGGATATTGCATTTCAATTTTAATTTTAAGAGTAAGAACTTACTTAATCTTTGGGTTTTTGCTGTGGTAGGGACTTAAGGGCCCATATACCTAACATCGTATTCTTTGAATAAAACAAATTTCAATTAATTTTTACGAAAGTTATGGTGGCATATCCTACCCACGAATACGTTATTGCTTTTTCTTTTATATTAGATTTATACCTCTTTTTAAGCTATTGAAACGTGTTCTTTTACAAGGCATTTCCCAAAACAAAACTACAAGAAACATGTTTATATTTTAGTTGCCCCATATTGTGGATTGATTTCGATAATGACAATTTTCCTTTTTTGAAGTGATAATGATAGTTTTATTTATTTTTGTTTTAGTACAAAATGATAATGATAGTTACTCAGGATGAGGTGTTGTAGTTTTGCGAAATTAGTGAAATAGACCCAGAGATTTGGATAGGGACAGAAGGCAGAGGATTTAGCTTCATCTTTAACGCTTTTTAACCTGAGATTCATTCATTTGCAAAAACTAGAGATTCAAATATCATTGGGGTTTAGTTTTTGGCAAGTTCTTATTACAAGTATCTTCTCACATGCGCCAGTACCCCACCCCTGCTTTCATCACAATTCAAAAAGCAGCCATGGAGAAGGAATTCTTGCCCGCGCTGTTTGACTTTGTGCCCCAGAAAATGGAAGTTGGTGGTGACATCTGCAAAATGATTTTATGCACATCATAGCTAGGCAGAGAAAATAAGTCCGGTTGCTCCATCGCAATCACTGACAATGCTTCTCAGGCAATTGATCCTGCATAAAATGAGACAACATGAACATCAAGAAAAAGGAAACCCTTATGACAGAAGAAAAAAAAAAAAAAGCTTTGAATAATGCACAGCATTTGGCACACAGCAATCGATTCATGCTCATAAGTTATGACACTCCAGCCAGCTTCATATCTCTTTGAAGTCAACCGTTCTTAGAAAATAAAGATAGGACGGCTCATTACATTACTCGGAAAGAAAAATGGGCATTGCACCAGGAGCAGCTACTGTTACATTAACATATATGTTACCTAAAACAAACTATAAACAAATGAATAAATAGGAGCACAGAGAAGAAATTTTGCTGCTGAAACAGAATTTAATATTCTCAACAAGTTAACAGTTTTCTATCCATGATTATACCATATCTAAGAATCATTACAGGTCTAAGTGTCAAGCACCATTGCCATACCTTCAAAGGAAAATAGATTCTGATATTGAATATTGTCAAAAAAGGACCTTCATGTAACTTCTCGTGTTTTAACATTTGGAGAGCCCTAGATATTAGCAGCCGCTTTTCCAAGGTTACCCTTCGCATTTGAAGTAGCTTGTCCAGGGACATGCTTAGCATTGGCTGCCTCGTTCACTAACATTGATTTCTTTAT
>JBBYHM010000018.1:10733857-10781739 GCA_038381775.1 Adansonia rubrostipa | reverse complement strand
GTAAATTCATGGTGGGGTCCATATTGTTTAACCTTTTGCCTTTCACGTCTGCTATTGGCCTTTGGAATTTGCCCAAAAAACAAAAAGAAAAAAGAACACCCCATACTTATTCACAATGAAAGCACAATATGGTAGACCTCATTTTTTATGTTGTAATGTGGGTTATTATCATATTCTTGGTGCTTTAAAAATCAAACCCATTTAGGAACTACTTGAGAAATTCATTATTGAATTTTCCTAACAATTAATTTAAGTATATGTTTGTAATTAACAATAAAATCATTAGAAAAACAATAGAGTTCAAATCATATTACAAATAAAATTTTACGAATAATTTTTTATCTTTTTTCTCATACGTACTTGTTAATGCTATATATGATTTATTGTTAATTTATTTACATTTATAAGATCATTTTTCTTTCTCTTTGTAATTTATTTTGCAGCCACCGTTATCATTTTATCTAAACACTTATTTCACTATCAATTTTATTCATATGACTACAATAACTAATCTAATTATTACTGTTATTTTCAATCTTATTACCGTCAATCTCACTATTCATTTAAATGTACCCTGTACATGTCTTTGATGAATAATTTCAGCTTTTGGAATGAAGTTTCTATTTAGTGGACATATCTTTGAATTTTCAAAATGAGCACAAAATGTCAGAGCAATGGTATTCAAATGTTTTAAGCAAATTTGACTTAAAATGCAAAATCTTGTAATGCATTTAAATGACAATCTAGAGCATTCAAATACCCTAAGAGAAATTTCATCCAAAACAAAACTATATGGGGCATTTAGATGCTCATCATGACATCTCGATGTTTTAAGTAAATTTTGTGACAAATTACATTTTAAATTTATCATTCGAATTTTTTATCTATTTTTATTCCAAAATTTGATTAATCATTTCTTAAATTCATTTTTCAATGTAAATACACATCACTTAAAATTCAAAATTAAATTTTTGATAAATAATATAAACAAGAAGCAAAATAATAATAATAATAATAATAATAATAATAATAATAAAGGAATCAAATAATGGTGCTAGGCGGAAAGAAATGAGACAAATAGCAGCACACCACATGAGGCCTACTGATATTACAATGTACTATATTAAAAAATAATAATCAACTTCATCCTTGATGTAGACATTGAAAAGGGTATAGAGATGATTAATTAATTGTGATATGAAGGGTAAAACATCAACCATTGACAAGCCATCAATTTTATTTTTTGTCTTATGAAAAGGAAAACCAGTAAGTTAGCCTAGGCTTCAATTTATCTTGATAAGTACCTTGAAAGTATACAGATATATAATTAATTAATTAATTAATAAGCTGCCGTTTTTCACATTAATGCTTTTACATTGCTTGATTATTTTTAGGGAAATAGTGACATTACATTTCATTGGTTGAGAAAAAAAACCCGAAAACCAAATTAAGGCTATGATTGTTTGTACGGAAACCCTGAGGGAAAGGAAAATAATTTTTTTAACTTTTTTTTATTCTTTGTTAATATGAGAAATATGGAAAAAATTTTTAATAAAAAATAAATAAATATTAGATTCGAACAGAGGTTCGAGCACCTAAGGCAGATTTACCTGACCTGACCATAGAAATATCTCCCAACCTGAAATAATTCAATATTCGATTAGCATTTGCATCGTCAGATCAAATTTCGTTCTGCATTCAGCAAAGGAAATGGGTGACATCAGCTGCTCGGTTCCCTTGATTTTTCTTTTTTTTTTTTCAATTTGATTGAAGAAAATATCTACTTTAGTTCAATCTTTATCATAATTTGACATAGATTCAACAAAAAATCATAATGAACTCTTGAAAATTCCGACTGCAACATTAGGTTTCAAGCAAAAACAAATGTATTATCCACCAAATCTATGAATCCAGAAATAACATAAAACACTTGGGATTACAGAACTTGTAAAATCTAAGTCAGCCTCAAATAGAAAAAGAAAATTTCTGCATAAAACCAATCAAACATTTTAATCGAAGAGACTGAAGCCCATATCCTGCAACAAAATTGAATAAAAATAGAAATTAATTAGATTGAAACAAATGTTTAAATGCTAACAAATGAGGGGGGAAAAAATAAGGTAGGTTAAGGGTTATTTACGTCATCGGATTCCTCTTTCTCCTCGACTTTCTCCTCTTTCTTAGTCTCAGCAGCTGCTGGAGCGGCAGCAGCACCAGCTCCTGGTGCAGCAGCCGCAACCGCAACGCCGCCACCACCACCTGAGGGAACAGAGGCAAGTTTTTCCCTTCCGGATGCGATAAGTTCGGTTATATCTTTGCCCTTGACCTCAGACAAAAGAAGCTGAATCCTTTCATCTTCAGCTTCAGCTCCAACTGTTTACAATAATTATTTGAATCAAAGTCAACGTTCCTTCCTCCCAACATATAAAAAACCAATTAATATTCATGGAAAAACAACACAATTATGTAAATTATTGCAACAAAACCAACATTTATCCTTGCAGATAACTTTATTTGCATAATTTGCACAAAGGGTTATAATATTCATGCAAATCTCAAACCAAAATGCAAATTAGTGGTACTAGTTTATATTTTTATACAAAGTCACATCAATATCAAAATTGGCATTCACTAACAACAAGAGATGACAAGCTGAAAGCACATCATAGATAAGCATTTGGGTCACAACTAGAGGGAAAAAAGGGTTCAATCTAGAAGACATAAAAAGAACACTTACAATTTACAAAATAATGCTTTAACAAGTGTAGATAGTAAAGCAGATAAAAGGAAAATAAAGCAGTAAAGGTTGGGAAAATTGTACCAGAACCAAGGATGTTTTTAATATCAGCAGCTGAAGGGGAAGTGTTGCCTCCCAATACAGCCAACAAATAAGCAGCAACAACCTTCATTTTGTTCTGTCCCTTTTTTTCCCTGTAAACTGAGATAAACAAAAACAACAGTTACGTCAAAAACCCAAAGAAGAAAACAACTTCAAATAAAGAAAAGAAAAGGGAAGAAGAGTGGGAGAGAGAACAAACCAGGAAGACAATGGATCTGCTGGCGTTGATGGAAGAAGCCTTGGATGCAAATGGAACAATGATGGGGCTGTAGGCAGCGTTATATAGTACGCAAAGCTAGGGTTTGAGTGTTTTTTTGTTCTTGAAGTTTTTTTTCTTTTCTATGAATGCCCAAAGAAATTGCATTTGGGTCAAGCCCACAGATATATGATTCGAGAGCAACCTCAACCTGGCCCGAGATAACTACCCTGCAGTATACTGTTGAATTGGGCCAATCCCATTTTCCTACTGAGCATTTAAATGCTTCAGCGGGCATGGTTGAATTTTCCCGGCAGAAAATCACAATTTGATGATAAAAGAAAGGTTATAGGTATTAGATTTTAAATTTTAATTTTAATAAATATTATTTTTTTAAAATATTTATATAAATTAATTAAATTAAATTTGAGATCTTTTGATAACTTATATTTCAGAATTATAGTTTTACTTTGCACTTTATATTTTAGCAAACTCTTTTTAAGGTATAACACTGGTTGAATTGAACCATTATATTCCTTCTTCTATGATGAGATATATAATTGTTCTTACCGAGCGAAGCAAAAGGAAGTGAGAAAGGGGACTGTATATTATACTTGTAGAATGTCTTTAATTTAATTGTTTCTTTTTTTAATTAAAACTTATTATTGAACCAAAAAAACATTTTTAAAATCTGCCTGGAAGAATAATTAATTAATTAATTAATTAAACTATTTTAATAATTAATTTCTGATTTTACTCTTGAATTTTATTTGTAAACAATTAAAAAAAAAGGAGCTTTTCCCATTTTCATTATAAAAATGACTATAATTTCATATACAAATTTTCGGAATACTACTATTTTATATGATGGAAATCAACGTGTATTTAATTGACACTTAATATATAAGATTTCTGCATGAAATTATTCTCAGCTCTAAGAGCAACAACAAAGCACTTGCTAACACATATTAAAGCAACAAACACCTAATCCTACCCATGAAGGTGGGTCATAAAACACATAAAGACATAATAATAATAGCAGACAACTTCCTTCGAAAGAAAAACTCGTAACTTTAAAATAAATTGAGAATCTTAATCGTAATATCTACAATTTTTTTTTTTTCTTACTCTTAAACTATAGTCTCTTTTGTTAAAAGGAATTATCATTACCTTGTTGCAGTAACCAAAATTACCATTGATAATTGCTTAATTAGTACACTGCTTTTCAGCCTGCTTGTAACCTTCAACTTTTCAACTAAATTTGCTAAACTAAAAGCGCACAAAAAGAAAAAAAAAAAATCAACAAATGGTAACAAAACATCGTAAATGAAACAGTAATATAAACATCCAATACTGGAAAGTGAACTAACCAAGACGAAAACGTCAAAGAGTCATATGTCACACTGCACCATTAAAATATCCTATCAAACCTTTTTGTTGATTTGAATCAAAAGTGTGAAATGGTAAATCAACAATTTATTTGCCGAGATATGAGAATTGATTGAATTGATCTATGGAATGTTATTATACTTATTGTACCTATTTTACTTTCATAAAATTTCGGACAAAAAAAAGTTGACCTTACGTTAATTATAATTATTTTTTTATTATTATTACAAACTTGATTTTCCATGACTTACAATCAAAAGGTAAAAAAAAAAAAAAATTCGAATGTTAAATATTAAAAAAATAATTTTGAAACATCAAAATAATCATAAAATTATTGATATATAAAATAATAATAAAGGGAGTATATATTACTTTCTAAATGTTGTAATTAACCTTTCTTTTTTCTTTCAATCCAATTCAAAGAAAATGCACTTTTTTGCAGTCAATATGTATATCTTAATAAAGAGGAAATTTCATCTATAAAAAAAATAATAATTATTTCTTTTGCAATCACTTTGAATTTTCTTTACTATTTTTTTGGGGTGGAAGGGGGGGGGAAGTCATGTTTCGTGTGCTCTAACCTAATCATGGTACGTAAACAAAAGAATTATACGATTGATTACTACATGATAAAAATAAATAACTTGAATCACTGTGTACAGAATCCATCAATTACTATAATTATATCATAAATCAACTGTCAAATGAAATAATTTTATAAACAAAATTTATAAAATAATGTACGTTTCATTTATTTATTTTTTATATTTTAAATATATTTCATAAGATACCTTTTATCTCATTAATTTTATTTATAAAATTTTTCTTTTCATATGTATAAAATAATTATCGTTATATTATATATTGACAAGAGAAAGAAAAATAAAATAGGGTGAGCAGAATCATGTGATTCATACACCTAATATTTAAGTGACTGGGTCCCTTTATTGATGCTGTTCAAGTCCTTACGTCCTTCCATTTCGATTTGTATTTTTAATGGAAATTTTAATATGCCCAACTAACACTTTTTTTGATGTATAGTAATGGAAAGGAATTTTCATAGTAATTGAGTTTTAATGGATTCGGTAATAGATGACAGCACTTACCACACATTCAAACAAAGCATAAAATGTGTGGTCCACATGTTACGATCATAAAGATGGGTCGAGAAGATCAACTTGTCTATTTTAATTTTGAGATCAGGTCATTTAACTGTGCAATTTAATGTTTGTTTGCAAGGAGCTGAGCCCTCATGCATTTTAATTTATGTTAATTTCTCTCACAAATATACAATTGTTTTTATTTTTGTTGTTTTTCACATTTTATTAGATTTATTGATTTTGACTTGAATCCGAAAAATCGATCAATTCATATGAACCTAAGTGTTAATCCGAGTATTAAAATCGAGTGATCCAAAATTAAAATGACTTGAACCCAAAATGATATGAATATTAAATGATCTGAGTCCGGTTAATTTGAATATTAAATTCAATTAATTCAAACTTAAAATAATCTAAATTTGAATTAATTCAATCTGAAATCAACTCGATTTATCTAATTAATAAATTAATGTTCATTATATTAAACATATATAATACGTAAAAATCTTATAATTGTTTATATATATAATTTTAAGTTACATTATGAAAAGTAAACCATGCTTATCCAAAAAATTTTATGTTAAAAGGCCAAAATCTAAATATAAATTTTTTAAAAAATTAAAATAATATTTTTAATATTTGTTACTTAAACAAAATCTAAAAATACACGAAGTTGAGGAGCCAAGGGGCTAACGCCCTTGCTTGGCCCCCCTAGCTTCGGTCGGGCTCTTATCCTTCTTCCAGCACAAATATTATTTTTTTAGACATTAAATAAGAAATATTTAATTAGTATTTATAAACATTAAATAAAAATTATTTAAATATCATTCTTAAAAAATTTACATTCAAGCATTATTTTTATTGAATTCAAAAGAAAATCCATTATTTGCATTTTTTTTTTCATTTGAACATCATTTTAACCAATATCTCTAAACATTTAATTAAAATTTTTCATCTGATATTCTTATCAAAACTTGAAATTTGAGAGCTTCATCTCAAATTATATTTCAATATAATTTGATGCATATTTTTAACCATCCATGAATGATGCATGGTCCTCGCAATTATTATTCATTTTACGAAGTTAATTACAACTATTTAATTAACATCATTTTAAAGGAAAAAGATAGCAGATGATAATAATTAGTAATTAAACTCTAAGTAAACTACTAATCTTTCTCGTTTATCAAAATCAAAATGGCAGCATCAGTGACGAGGATGATGAGGAAAAGTAGGTTTCGCGTTGAGTCGTTGGCAGTCCTTTACTACTAGCTGTCAAGATAATAATGACAATAAGTTTTTTATCTTAAAATCGACGGTTAATGGCACATATGTAATAAAAAGCATGACCAAGGTTAACTTATGACCAAACCATATCACGTGGCGTGACCAAAAAGGCGAAATGGACCGACCATAACTTAAAAGTGGGTTTGGACTTTGACGATGTCGAAACCTCCAGACTTTAAAAAGTCTTTCTTCATTGTAATTAATTAGTTAATTAACATTTCTTAATCATTTCGACGCTAAATCCAGTTTTTACTGACACTTAATTTAAAAACAATTGTTTCCATATTCGCGCGTGACAGAGACACGAAAGTTTCCACGTAATTGCTATTTTATCCTAACCTTGACTTTTGGTCAAACTTGTTGTCAGGCGCGTCTATTTCAAGCGCTTCTTTTGTTTATAGTGTTGACTCGGAAGATGACACCTCCGGCCACGTAAAAAAAAAAAAAAAAAAGGTTTAGGCTGCACCAATTTAAATGATCAATTTTGGCCCTTGAAATTCCATATTTAAGTACTTCTTGTGCTTTCAACTTTCAACAATATATTTTTTTTGTCCGATAAATATTCGACTTTTTTTATTTTTTAAATATTATATAAAAAAATTTATTATATTTATTATTGGTGAAAATTTTTGTTTATAAGTGAAATTAAAAAAATTGACATATATTTTTTAAGATATATTTAAAAATATAAAAATTTTAATTAAAGATAGTCATGTAATAAATTTTTAATTTCATTTATAAAAATTAAAAAATTATATTATTAGTGAATTAACTGTATAATCATAAGTAGTTACTTTTTTATAGAATATCTTTTTATAAATAAATTTGCTTATAGATTAGATTGTAATTTTAAATTTTTTTATTATTTTTATTATTTAAAAATATTATAAAATTAAAAACTTTTTTATATTAATATTTATAATTAAATCTAAAAAATATTTTTAATAATTTAAATAATAATTTAAGTCTATTCAAATTACTAAAACTCTGATTAAAATTAAACTCAATAAGAGCATGGTATGTTGGACCGAAGAAGTTATCCAATCTAAAAAATTATCGAATTTATAAATAAATCTAATTATTAATTAAAAATTATTTAATTAATATTTTTATGTACATTTTTAAGATTTAAAATAATTTAGAGGGAAAACATGCATATTTGTCTCTCTAAATATCTTTTGATGCATGTGAAAAGTATGTAAATATATATATTTATATATCGATATTGTTCTGAAATGTACTGATGATAAAATCATAACATCATATTCGCAAGATTTGACACCTTGAAAAGTTAAAAAATGAGGTTGGCAAAACTGTCGGTCCTGGCATGACTCATATCCTTGAGGATAAGCTTAACCAAAGCTTGTGGTACAAATACATTATGAGCAGTGCCAGGTCTAGCCCGCAACAAGGACTAAACTGGGTTGAGTCACTCTTGGTCCGGTCTAGGCGAGTAAATAAGATTTTTTATACGTTTATAAATTATTAAGATTTGATTTAGAAAATTTTGAATTTAGAATCTGTTTATTTTATTCAAAATAATTTTTTAAAAATAAAAAAATTTTGTACGATATTTTTCGAAAAAAACATTATTGTTTGAATGATTTAAAAAAAAAAAAAATTCAATTTCGCATGTCTGTTTCAAATGAAAAACACCGAACATGTTCTTCTTTCTTTCTTTACACCTTTTCCTTTCTATCTCTCCAGAACTTGAAACACCATCAGGCTTTATCTCCAATCAACCAAGTTTGTCATCTTCCTTTTCGACAAGTAACATTTTTTTTTATTATTCTCACTGTGAATTTTGTCGTGCTTTTAAACCCAATCAAGCAAAATTCTTCCAAAAACATGAAATCTGTTTAAATTCATAAAAAAACCCATTAAATAAACACCGTAAATGGACGCAAATATCAACATTTGCATATATAAAAAAGAGAATTTATTTTCTGTTTTTGAACACAATTAGAGGAGTCAGAGGTGAGAAAAAGCTTTGGAGGTGGATCTGTCTTGGCACAAAGAGAAATTTAACGTCAGAGGAGATTGGGTTCAAAGCGGAACATTTTTTATGATTTTGTCATATTTGCTGGAAGGAAAATGTGAGTGTAGAAGAGAGTGTTGACATCGTCGGCTACTTTTCTGGTGATCGCCGGTTGCTTCAGTGGTGACTGTCGGAGTTGGTTAGTCGGTCTATCGATTATTGGTGATTTATGGATAACTTAGGAAAATATTTTAGGGATCTTAAGAGAAGAAGAAAGAGGAGATGAGCTTTGGAGATTATCTTGCGGAAAAAAAAAAATCTGTAAGACAATTTCCTGAAAATGGGAATAAATTTTCTCTGACTGGAAAATAATTTACAGTGGACATGGTCATTTTCTGACAGCCAAACACAGGAAAATATTGAACATAACTTTCGGAAGTCATTTTACGTTGAAACAAACGGACCCTACCTCAGTTACTGTTCAGTTGAGTTTGAATTCGGATAGGTAGGGTTATCAAATAAATTAAGTTAACTTATATGCTTAATTAAAATATTTATTTTAATATATAATTATTTGTTGAAAATTTCAATTTCAACTTAACTGAAGTTAAGATTGAAATCAAGTCTATTTTTATTAGGTTAATAAATTTAATTAAAAAATTTTAAAAATTTAATTTTTATTTTGAATTTAATTCAAACTTTAACACAAAACTCGGTTAAGTTCAAGCTTTTTATTGCTCTAATTTGATTAATTCGATTGCATCCTTCTCTGGCTTAAATTATATCTTTTGCATAATTTTTTTAGAATTGTTAATTTTTATGTATTTATTATTTTATTATTAGAATTATGGAAAGGAAAGTAAAAAAAAAAAAAAGTTTCATGATTTAACTCAAAATACATGCATCCTGCGGAAAGAGAAAATTTTTCATATTACGAATAAAATTATTTTAAATTACCGATTAACATATACCATATATCATTGTTTTAAGTATAAATAACAATTAACATATACCATATATCATTGTTTTCAATGACATATCATACTAAGGTGAAAAATTAAAATCACATATTACAAATAAAAATTAAAATCACAATAAAATAATTGTCACTGTATACCAAATATTACATCGGTTGACGAAATAATAAACAAACCAATTAATCAATCAAATCAATATAAATTATATTAAAGTAAGACTTAAATTTAAAACCAAAACGTTCCATGATCTTTGTTTTGCCACGAAGAGTAAGCCTCATGGACAGTGACCGATTTAATTATGTAAAAGGACTTGGTATATATCTTGAATAAGATGATGGGTTGCAATTTTTTTATATAAAGAAAATCGTAAATTAATAATATAAAAAATTATAAATTATAAATATTAAATTTTAGATATTAATTTTAATGGATTAATAAATCAAATTTACAAAAAAATAATTTTAAAAATAAATACATAATGCAATCCAGTGTATCTAAAAAGTGACAATGGAAAAACACAGAAGTAAAATTTCAATTAAAAACTTTCAATGGTACGACGATTCTTTTGGATTTAAAAAAAAAAAAAAAAAACCCTCAACGGTGTTGCCTAAACTTCTTTGTTTTTTTGTTGGCATTTTCTTCACTATTTTCCTGTCTTCCACCTTCCTTGGGGAAAAATAAAATGAAAAAGAAAGCCTTGCAGGCCTCGACAGCGTCGGCCATTTTCCAACAACTTTCTTTCTCCTCCAAAATCCAAAGATAAAAAAAATTCTACCCACGTGGTGCACGGGTTTTTAACATAATTATATTATATTTATATATTTTTATACATGATAATAATATTAAAATATTATATATTTAAGTTAATTTTAATAAATTTATAATTTATAAATATATATTTTAATATATTTACATAAAATATTTATATTATTTTTATATAATATTATATTTTAATTTTTTTTACATTATATAATATTGATATGAATATCTTAATAATAAAAAAAAATCATAAATTTGGAAATTTAAACTAAAAGTTGTTAACAAATTCAATTCCTGTTTTCCCTTCTTAGATCTTAGTTTTCTCTCGCTACAACAAACAGGTTACTTATAATAAAACTCAGTCTCAACTTTAGCGCGTCAGTCACGCAGTTCACTAAAACTGGGTGGAAATATAAAAACTGACGGGTAGGTTTCCCGGGAAATTTCCAAATCTTTAAACTCCGACTACTTATATTCTTTGCTCACTCCTCTGAAAACCGGAGACCCGAAGAGCTTTTCTTTTTTCATTTTTTTTCTATGAAAAATTCGTTGAAACGTCTAAGGCTTCGTTCTTTTGGTTTAAAACTATTTTGACAAAGTCTAGTAGACAAGCAAACAAAAAAAAAAATGGAAGTGCTTGAAACTTCAAATTTCGAAATCCAGTCAAAGTCCCTGTTTTATGACATTTCCTCCTCGGAACTTCAGAACACCGGGTTTCTTGGATGCTCCGAGCCGTCCGATTTTCTCTCCATTAATAGTCCGAAAGAATCGAGCGAATCGTATTCTGCGTTGGGCAATAATACTGGTGGTGGTGGCGGCTTTGAAATGCCGGTGGAGTCGTCGATCGTCGGTCGAGATTCTTCAGGTTCGAATCACGCGCCCAGTGTTAGTGGTGCTTCAAGTCACTCCAACGCAGCTGTTAAGGTTCAGAAGGTGTATAGGAGTTATTGGACACGGCGTAGATTAGCAGACTCCGCTGTTGTCGCTGAAGAATGGTCAGTTCATAAAATCTTTGTCTCTGTCTTTTATTTATTTTTTTCATTTTTATGTTATTTAAAATTTTATATATATGTTTTTTTTTTTTCAGGTGGAGAGTTTTAGATTATGCAAGGCTTAATCACAGCACAATTTCCTTTTTTAATTATTTGAAACCAGAATCTGCTGCTTCAAGGTGGAATCGTGTTGGCTTAAATGCTTCTAAGGTATTTTCTTCTTTATTTATTTTAATTAAAATTTGTTATTTTAAAAGTTGGAACTTTGACGGCGATTCTTGATTTTCCTTGTCTTGTCCTTAAGAAAGAAAAAAAACCTCGAAATTATTGTTTTATTTATTGATTTCCATACATAACCAATTTTGGAATTTTGGCAGGTTGGGAAAGGATTGTTCAAAGACGCCAAAGCACAAAAATTGGCTTTTCGACATTGGATTGAAGCTGTAATTTAATCTCCTTAGCCCTTTCAGTTAAATCCCCCTCCCCACCCCCCCCCCCACAACAAAAAATCGTTTCGAATTTTAGATTTTCTTTTGGAAAGAAAATATGTTTGTAAGACTCTTTTTAACTTTTTCTTTTTTTTAACTCTAGATTGATCCACGTCACCGCTATGGGCATAACTTGCATATTTACTACGATGAGTGGTGTAAATCTGATGCGGGTCAGCCTTTTTTCTACTGGTAAGCCTCAAAACATTTTTGCTTCTATTACATTATGAGTTCAATTGCTATTAACATGAAATTTTATCTAAACTCGGGATAAATGTCGGATGTATATATGCATTTGATTTAAGTATTTTTTAAAGTTTTTTTCATATATTTTTGGAGGATCATTCTCCTTTACTCATGTTAAATAATTGTCATGGATACTTTAAGAAAAATAAAGAGTTGGGATAATCTAGCTTGAAATCTTCCCTATTGAAGAAAAGGGTTGCTCGAGCTAGTAGCAGGTGTTAAAAGTAGTTAATTGTTCATGGAGTTTTGCATTTGTGCTATTTACAGGTTGGATATAGGGGATGGGAAAGAGATTGATCTCAAAGAATGCCCGAGATCGAAGCTTCGACAACAATGCATCAAGTATCTTGGACCTGTGTGTGCCTTCACACGTTAGATTGAAGCTAAATTTAAATCTCCAATAAGATGTATGAAATTGTTAGTTCTAGTTTTTGCAAAATCCTGATGTGAATTTTTTTTTTTTGGGGGGGGGGGGGGTTTGGTGGGGAAACAGCAAAAAAGGAAGCATTACGAGTACATTGTTGTTGAAGGAAAGATTATCCATAAACAAACTACGGATGTCCTTGATACAATGGGGCAATGGATATTTGTTATGAGCACCTCCAAGAAATTGTATGCTGGCGAGGTAAGCATCCGACTTGCAACAGTACCGTTTGAGTGTTTCCGAGAGGAGATATGAAAACCGACAATTTCTTTTGTACCTTGCAGAAGAAGAAAGGGATGTTTCATCATTCTAGCTTCTTGGCTGGAGGAGCGACGTTTGCAGCCGGTAGGCTGGTGGCGGAGCAGGGAATACTAAAGGTATAGGTTCATAATCATTTAATAGGATTTACTAGTGTACCAGGAATGTTACCTGCTTGCCCTTCTTATTGTTGGTTGCATTCGAATGACTAGGTTGTTCATAAAATTTACACTAATAATTCATCACTGGGGCAAAAAGGGCACTGTATTCTACTTTCTATTGTTTGGCAATATTGTTAAAGTTCCAATACCATGAGCAGATTCATTGACACCCGGTTTCCTTCATTTTTTTTTCAGTCCATCTCTGCATATAGCGGACATTACCGTCCAACAGATGGTAGTCTCAAGAGTTTTCTGTCTTTCCTGAAGGAGAATGGAGTGAACCTCAGTGAAGTTGAGGTAATCTTTCAATATAATCCATCTTCTCTTCTGCAATTGTCAAGCTGAAAATTAGATGTTTCGATGTTGCATCAAGGAATTGTGTCATGCAAGGGTTGCCTAAAATGGCAGTTTTTTTCCCACTTTGACAAAAATTGGAAGATTTTACATGTCCGTTTCATTGTTTCTTGTACTTTGCTGGTTGTGATCCTTGAACCTCTGGTTCCATTTCAGTTAAATCGAATTGTGCCATTTCCTTCTTCGATTCCGATAATAAATATGATGACTGACATTTATCTCTCATTTTCAGATACGCCGAGCAACTGATGATTCTGATAGCTACAATGATAGCAAATCTAGCAGTAGTGGGACCGCAGCTAAAGTTTCAACGAGCTCAGTGCCCACTGAACCTGAACTTGACAACAAAAACAAGAATTTGTCATCAGAGTCATCTGAAAGTAACCAAAAGGAGACCTTAATTACTTATAAAAGGACTTTATCCGGTGGTCTTCAGAGCCCAAGAAATGAGGTACCTAAAGAAGCTATATTGGAAAGGATCTACTCGAAGAAGGCGGTGAAATCATACCAATTAGGACATCAGCTATCCCTCAAATGGTCAACTGGGGCTGGGCCAAGGATTGGGTGCATTGCTGACTACCCTGTAGAACTGAGACAACAAGCACTAGAGTTCGTCAACCTGTCTCCAAGAACTCCTCGCACCCCTTCACCATTCCTGTCTCCGAGAACAGCACATACCCCTACTATGCCTTCAGCATGCAGGTATCCCGGCGGTCTTGCACCAACTGCAGCACAGCCGATATCAAATGACTCTAATGTTGACGGGACACCTGGCATATGAGTGCAATATGCCATGAGTTTACCATTAAGTTTTTGGTGCTTCTAGTGCTATGGATGCACTAGTGAATGTAAAAATCTGATCTGCTTTAAATGTCACTTCAGCTTTCCTTTTTGGAATGGCTATACCATTATCGCAGTTGATGCCTAATGTGTTTCATAAATATCCATTAGCTGTTTATTCCACCATGATTTGGGATTACGCATTATGCGGAGAGGCTCTGGTGGATATTTCATTCATATAATTATGATATGCATCAACTTTAAGATCGATGAACAAAGTACTAGCCAATCCTGCTAGTCCGGGAACTGGCTAAAGCTCGTTACCATATGCATCAGCAAAATTGGTCATGGGATGACAGGTAAATTCATCTCTATTCCATGGATCAGCAAAATTGGTCATGCTGTTTTCTAAAATCTCAGAGCTCAAAAGATTTCAACTAGGTGGCACATTTTACTCATAAGTGAGCATATGTTCGATACAATTATACTCAATTTATTTTAAATTTTTTCGTATATTTAGAAGATCACATTTTTATACTTATACTCATGTCTAAATGTGTACCAAACATAAGTTTTAGACATACATATTTAGAAAAAAATGAATGGTCGAAGTAATATAGCTTGATATCCCTCGCAACCGAGCCTGTTGAGAAATCAGAAACGCTTTGAGTGCCAACAACTCTACCATGGACCCCTTTATCAATTGATACAGCACAAAATGGTAACTGTTCCTCGGTTGACACCCGGCAGTGCATTTTAAAGCTATCCATTAATGTTGGTTGGTCCCAGGAGCAATAATACTCCTCCCTAGCTGCACCATGAGACATGGGGAAATCAATTATTGGAACAAGTAAATGTACTACAATAAAAACAAAGGATTTAATTGCGAAAACAAAAACTAGGATCAAACTGCATGATGCGATTCAGTTTAAATTTTCTATTGTATTTTAGCTGTTTGAAGATAAAAAAGTAATATTTTATTCAAATATTTTTAAATATTGAATAAATCTTTAAATTTAGACAAATAAACTTATTTTTAGGACTCATTAAAGTTCGTTTGTATATCTATACAGCCAAAAATCAAGAAAATAAAAATTGAATATACTTTCATACGGAATTTATATCCGTATCTAATATTCACCTCACATCAGACAATATAGATGACTAAGAAACGATCAAAGGTTATTTTCTTTGGAAACAAAGAGATTCAATTATGGATGACAAAGACATAGCAGCAAAGCTACCATGAGCATATGCTTCAAACACTTAAGACATGTTTACGGATGAGAAATTAATATAAGCTTCAATTTGGCATAGTCATCTTTTGTCACTTTTTCACGATCCTAATCTAGTCGATTTGCCACAATCCTCTAAGGGTTAATAGGTATTGATTTTATTTAATTTAGTTAAACAGTGAGTGGATTAACGATAAAAAAATTAGATTTTTCGACTAGTAAATTTTACGTTTAATACAAAAATTAGTTTTAAAAGAAATTAATAAATAAATAATTTATTTCACGAGTGCTAAGAATTGAACCCAATATTATGATCAATTATTCGAACCACGCCTTAGATTCAAATACTTCAATTTTTACATATATATAAATCAGCATGAAAAATCATTATATGGAAAAAAAAAGTAGCTAATTTTGTGATTATTATTATTATTATTATTTTGTTGGAATTAAAATGGAGATAAAGTCCTAAGAAAGAGCTATGCAACACAAAGAATCTTGTAGCTATGTTGTCAAGTGCTGCATTTGCTAATGAAGTGCTGTTGTGAGCGTCCACTCAACTTGGAAGAATGGCCCATTGAATTTTTCTACAAGCCCAGCATTATTTTTGGTTTATGGCCTCAATTAGATTTTGGAGTTTTGGACCAAATATTTATCTAAATGCTAAATCAAATTTTAATTTTTTTTAGCCTTAAAATGTTAGGTCCAATAATAAATATATATTTATATATTGACAAATTCATCAAATTTGGATTAAATATATGTTATATGTATATAAAAAAACTCAAATTTAGATTTTTTTTAACTAGAATTTGAACGTTGCATTCAAAAAATTTATTATATAAATAATAATTTTAAAAAATTCAAAAGCTCTTTAAAATTTAATTATATGTTTGGGTGTATTCGAGCCAAGCTAAGTCCAGTTTATGAAAAGTTTAGGCTTGAGTATAATTTAAAATTTAAAATTCAAAGTTTGACTCGAACTTGATCAAATTTTACTTTTAAATTTCGGATTCGATTTTAGATAAAAATCAAATTGCTTAACTCACTTTAAACTTGTTCACCTAATAAAAATAAACTTGATTTTGATATTTGACTCCAACCTTTTAAATTCAAATTAAAAAATATTATTAAATTTATAAACTATTTTAATTAAATATTAAAATATTAAAATTTAATTTATTTAGTAACTTAAATTATTTAAACTTTGACAAAGAAAAATAAAATCAATTTCGAATTTTTTTAAACTAAGCCGAATAACTCGTGATCGCAGGTTTCAGCCCAAACGCCAACTTGCAAATTGCTACAACTGATGTAATCAAAATAATTTGATGCAGTCCAGTATTTTGACAGCTGTAAAATTCACTTTTCACCCCAAAAATCAGTAAAAAAGAAAAAAAATGACAAAACAAAAAATGAAATTAAATATAAATCCTCAACGTCAACGGTTTTAATTTTACCTGGTCCTCCAATTTCCACGTCATCTCGGCTCAATAGCTTCAAGACAAGTGGCCTTCCTATTGAACTTAAAAGGGCCACAAATGACAAAATCCCACGTGCTTCTGCTTCACTCTATCACTTGTCAGCTGCCGATTACCGCTTCTTTCTTCACTTTATTCGCACGTGCTGGACCCCTCACAAGGGTCACCAGATTGTCTACCTGGCAACAAAGTGATACGTGGCACTCTCAGATACATCCTCAATGCCCCGCGGAGGACTTGGAGGAGACCTTTTTCTTTTTTTCTTTTTTTTTTTTTTTCCTTTTCCTTGCAAAGAAGTTGGAAGTGTTCTGTTTCCTCTTTTGATTTTTTTTCCCCTTTAAATTTTGAAAATTTGTTTTTTTTTTCCCATTTTTAGGATGGATTTAGAGAGAGGTTTTCTTTCGAGTTCGTTAGCTTCGGCACCGGGAGATGTGGCGGACGATGCGTTAGATGCGGATCTGATGGAGATGGAAGCGGCGGAGATATTGGCCGCCTTGGCGCATTCGAAGAAGCGGTTTGCTGTTGCCGTCTCCGCGGAATTTGCCGCCAAATGGGGATGCAAAGGGAAGCGAGTGAGGAAGCGAGCCAGTACTAGGAGTGAGTCACCGCCTTTTGACGTCGGTTCCAACCCGGTTCAATCGGTTTCGGATCTCGCTGAGGTTGGTTTTTACCTTGTGAATCACTCTAATTTTATCGATATTTTTGATTCATTTATCTATTTCTTTTTTCCATTTGAAGAAAAAAAATTCTAATATTTTGTTGGTTCAGTGGCTTTTTCACCGTGTCGGCCCGGAATTAGTAATTCAAATTACTTTCAGAAAGTAATTCACATTATTGAAAATGTAGAACTAACATATGCAAAAAAATTTCTTTTTGGTGCTCAAAAAATAAATTCAATTTTTAGAGGTTCAAACCTTTTATTCATAATATTTGAATTTAATTTGATAAAACTGATTCCGTATTGTGAATGCTGGAAATGTCTTATTTTGAATTATAGAAAGAAAAAATAATCATAAAATATAACCACTCAAATAACTTAATGATTTTCTTATAACCTGTTAAATTCTTGATCATTTTTCTATTTCTGGGATTTCAAGGAATTAAAAACATAGACAAACGTGGAAAGAAAAAACGAATATAGATAAACTTGGGAGAGACTGGTGACTATAGAAAGGTTTCTAATTTAGGTAAGTTTATAGAACAAAGTAATAATCATTGATGTGGAAAACTAGGTTAGCTAAACCTCTTGGTCTTAATTTGACTTGTTTAGTGATCTGGTTAGCTGGACAAGTTTTGTCTTAATTGGACTTCGTTTAGTGATCTGTCAACAAGTCACATTATTTTGTGCAGGAATTGAAAATTATTTTTGTTTATGGCAGGATCAAGCTACAGTAGGCCAGGAGCAAAGTCAAGTGACAAGCACAACTGTAGTTATTGAATCGATGGAAGCTGAGTTGCTTAACAGGAGTCATCCTTGCACTTCAAGATACACATCCAATGGGGTGGTGAGGTCAAGACAGAATGTAACCGAGGTAAATAACTTCTTTGATTTACTGCTGTGCTTTTTAAATGCTCCTATTTTCGGCTGAATTTTCACTTTGATCAGGCTGAAAAAGAAACTTGTAGACTGCATAGAATGTTAACAAATAAGGAGTATAATGGCAGATGATTCTTGAAAAGCCATTCGGATGTGTTTGTGATATATTACATATTGATTTATTTGTTTACTTTCAAATTTTATAAATCTATTTATGCTGGTTGTTCACTTCAATAATAGATATTATTTAGAACAGTGGGAATGCCTGAGAAAGATATTTGGCAAGATGAAAAGACAGGGAACAATGCTCTCATAAAGCCAGTGAAGGCTGAGCAGAATGCTGAATCGGTCAAATCAAGTCCTACATGTGCTACAAAACACATGTCAGGTGGTGGGGGAAGGTCAAGACAGAATTTAACTGAGGTAGAATGACTTTTTATTTGACTTTCATGCTTTGAGATTGATCCTTAGATTTCAACTGAAGCTTTCTCTATCAGGCTGAAAAGGAAGCACGAAGATTACGTAGAATATTAGCAAACAGGGAGTCAGCTAGACAAACTATTCGCCGAAGGCAGGTAATTGATTTATTGCATATTCGGTTGCTATGTTTGCTTTTAGATTTTATGTTACATGGTTTTCAGTCTGCATTTGTTGAGTTACTTGTATCTTTTCCTTGCTTTGACTGTAAATATTTTCTTTCGAGTAAGAATGGCTCTGAAAAGTATTTTAAGGAAAACCTTATCCATTTCCAGTTTCCCTTATTTTAATCCTATTTAAAACCTAGGATTTTGGGCACAATTTTACTGCTAGATAACTGCATTTCATCTTTTTATTGTACATACTTAAGACTGTTTTTGGTTATAAGAATCAAGGGAATAATTTGTTTGTGTTAAGTCATTGACTTTTAGTTGTCATTTAACTCATAATAATATGCTTTTGTTCTTCTGATGAGTCATTTTTGCTTGTCATTAACTTGCTAGATTTTGACATTCCCGCTATGAGTGTGAAAAGAATTAATTGTTAAAAAAATAAAAATTATGTTTTTCTAAAAGGTAGTTATTATATGGGTGAGTATTTCTTTTCTAAATGACTAAACTATTTTGTTTTAGTTAAAATAATATAATTACATAAATATCCCTAATTTGATTTTTCTTGTTTAATTTTGGGTTTTAAGTAAAACCAACTAAGTTTGTGTCTGGAAAACTATAACACCAAATCAGTCAGTCACTTTAATATTAGTATAGATAATAATATTGCTTGCAACCTAACCCTTGTTTGCAAGTTCAATAATTCTCTTTGGGGGCTGCGCATGCTACGGATCTGTCAGCTGGCATTGGGATCTGTTGGTATTGCCTATTTTAAAAAAGGAAAAGTGCTAAAGGTTGATCCCTAAACCCATATGATATGGCATTCTCCAAACCGCCAACATATGGTGAATACCTCAATTGTTATTCTCTGTTTGTAGCCGTAACAATTGATAGAAAGCAGTTCCTGGTTTTATTTTGGATTCTTCAATTATTTTATGATGGATTCTATAAAACGCATTCATGAATTTTGTTGGACTGGACATTATATTGTAGTAATTTTCTTATCTGCCCTATGTCAGTTTAGGCAAGTGATTACTTGTACAAATGCTGAATGCCTTCTAATTTTCCTATGATCTTAGGATTCAAAAAGTCAGACCCAAGATATCTCCCTTGTACCAGATATCTGTATTTGGGTCCATACTGTATTCTGGAAAAAAAAAAACTCTTATCTTGTAAATGATGTGATATGACTTGTGACCTGTGCAAGTTGATGTCTCCAGAATGAGAATTGTTAAATGGTGTTATCCCACATCTATTAAGTCTTGGGGTTTCCTGTATTCTTAAAATTAACTTAGGTCCCACCTCCTATTTCCAATTCGTTTAGGTTGGATGCTTAATAGCAATAATGGTTTGTCTTCATCGGTTTGGTCGACATGTACTAGTTGCAACATAGCATGTATATAACTTTTTCTTTCATAATCTACTTTTGATTTTATTGCTCACTTATAGCTGAGTTTCTCATTCAGGCTCTCTGCGAAAAATTGACCCTAAAAGTTACCAATTTAACACAGGAGAACGAAAATTTGAAGAGGGTAAGCTGGACTTCTTTCATTTAATTATCTCTATTATACAATAGAGCCCTATATTTACCTTTTATTTTTTACTTGACCATTCAAAATTGAAAGAGTACATCTGTTCTGCTAGTAGTTTTACAATTATTCAAAGAAATTTTTTGGTCTCTACCCTTTTGAATTTCTTGGTTGTTATTCTAAAACAAATAATCAGACAGCTTTCTTGATTGTTATTGAATTTATGTTGATATCGCATGGTAGCTAATTCACTTTTGCTTACATTCCTACTGAGAAGGCAAAGGAGTTGGCCCTGAGAGAGTACCAGTCTCAAGAGAGCACTAATAAGCTCCTGAAGGCAGAGGTAACATATTTTATAATTGATAAACCTTTTAATCTTGAAAATATTTTACCTATTTGACAACCTTTTAATAGTGAAAATACAACCTCTTGTGACATGCGATATTCTTCAGGTGGCTAAAGCAATGAAAGCCGAGGAGGAGCAAACTGCTGTGAGAGTTAAGTTAGATCATCAGATTTCTGGTCCATATAGAAACTATCCATGTTTCTTTTACAGCCAACATCCTTCTTCCCCTTATTGTTGGCCTTCCATTGTTCAATCTTCGCATCCTGTTCAATCACAAAGTGTGCACCAAAATGCCATTTTTGTTCCATCAGGCATCTCCTCACTGACTGATGGTATGCTTGATTCATCTCATTATCAAGAAAGTACCATAAACGTTAATGGCCCCAAGACTGCCTTATATGTAGTGCCTTACCCTTGGTTCTTTCCTTTTCCTGATCATCAGAGTCGACCACATCCTCACTTTTCTTGTGGCCCAAAAGATACGGAGGATGAAACTTCTGTGAATAATCATTTTAGTGCTGGGTGTTCTGTTGAGAAATATAGTTCCTCTTTACCAGTAGAAGTTGAAAAAGAGGCTTATGGCTCAATCGAAACCAGTCCTAATGACCCGAATCATACTCCAGTTAGGCTGCCTCCAGATGGAGGTGGTCCGTGTATGTTCCACATTAAAGAAGAGGTCCTTGTGCCTACACCTCTCTGTTCTGAAGGGACTGCATTTGTTGCTGAACAAGAGAATAAAGCAGGTCATGTTGTCAATACCGAAGAGGCTCCTAAAAGAGTGTTTCAATTTGTCGGTGCTTTACCAGAGGAGAATCAAGAATCAACAAATTATACGAGTAAGAAAGTACTGGATGCTGTGGCTGCTGCTGACGCAAGAAAGAGGAGGAAAGAACTTACAAAGCTAAAGAACCTCCATGGCCGACAACGTACACTGTTGAGCTTATCAGCAAGAACTTAGACAGTTGGTTGTGACTAAAAGGGGAACCCTTGAAGCATGTATCCCTGCAGAAACAAAATTCAAAAGCAGAGAAGGCCTTCGTAGGGTGAAATACCCAAATTATGGTTGCATGCACATCTATCACTCAATTTTCAAGGTTAGAAGCAATTTTCTCCAGGCTTTTCTTCTTCCTCTTTGGGGGTCGGATACAGGGATAGAGATTCATTGTCCTGTTTTATTGTTTTCATTTAGCTTAACAGACTAATAATCTCCCACGATTTTTGTTTTCCTTTTATTTTTTTTGGAGGGGTAGGCAGATTTAGATGGCGATAGGTTCCTTTTTTTTTTTTACTATTTCGTAGGCTTTTAACTTGAATTCGCAGGCTGCGAAATAGTTGCAAATGTTTCAGATGTTTTGTAACATATAAATCTTCAAGTCTTACAGCTTCCTGCAGAAAATGACATATACAAGCCTGTGATCGAGAAGTTAAAAAATGATCCAATGTCCAGCGTTGTTAACATCAAGATATGCTCTTCATTGCCATGTCGAATATTGCTCACAAAAAAAAATTTTCTGATGGTAATTTGGATTAAACTGAAGGATCTTTTTACTATGGGAAATTGAGGCAAAAATAAGTCAAAAGGGCAGCTGAAAGCTGATAGGATCTCTGTCGCATTCTTCATTCGGCCACCCTTTAACCAAAACTTTGAAAGATTGCTCGATGCTTCTTATAGAATGTCGAAGCTTTTGGGATAACTGTGATAGAAATTTCCTTTGGGGATGTCACTCTTTCCTTGGATTCGGAATTTCCATGTTAAAACAGTCGTCACAGTTTGTGTAAAACACTACTGAAATTCTAGATTCTGTTCCATTGAGATGGATGTGCATGGAAGGATAGTTGAGCCCGTCAATGCCTTGTGCAGGTTTAAAGCTTGAGCAGTTATGTGCGTTTGTGTGTGTGTGTGTATATATATTGGCTTCTTGGAATGGAAACTAAAATAAGAAATCTGGTTAATGTCATAGATGAGCCAGGCTGGTTAATGTCGGTTCTCCAATTATTGATCTCAGTTGTGTATGCTGTCAATATGTTTAGTCCTGGAGCAGCAATATGGGACTGGCATTGAAAGTCTCAAAGTTAGAAAAGAAGAAAAGAGGAAGATCCAAGGAGAGGCTGGCGAGACGATTTTACCTTGAGAATGTTGCGGCGTAATTGATAATTGAGGTCCTTTAGATGAGAAAGAAGCCACTAATGAAGACTGTCATAGACTTGTATATGAAAGCTTGAGGGTTCCTGGCATTAAATTATCATAATTTTATTCGGAAATCAAATATTCTGAAGTGAAAGAACGATGACTCTGAAAAGCAAACTTCCTTTGTAGGGTTAATACCTATTAACCTTATCACCGCTAGCTCAATAAGTGTCATGGTTGGCAAAAGAACTTTGTTAAAAGGAGAACTCTTTGGTTGGGACCAAAGGAAATACATTTTTGGGTGAGAGAACCTTGGGAAATTTGAGGCATCCAAAGATAACAATATCTACGATGCAGGTATACATGAGGGTGACGATTATATCCCAACACATAGGATAAGGTGGCACGGGGAAGACGTCTTGAAACCTGGTCAACATAAGTGGTATGTTAGTGCATCAATAGCCATTATGGTTCCTGCCACGCCCAGCATGCTGGTTGTGGAGTCCTTCCCGACCAGAATCCCCAAGGGTATACACATCTTTTCCTTCGCCATGTCTTTGCTCAGAGTTCAGTAACAGCAAGCACTTAAAATCATATCTAAACACAATTGACTTAGAGGCGTAATGCAATTAAAAACAAAAATAATTCCAAATTTGCCTGCTGCAAAATGCAAATACATGATATTTCCCCAATAATTTCCTGTAAGATTGGCTACATGGGCTCCGTTTGTAAGAGAGTACATCTTGTTTTTTCTTCGTAAATGTGTTGACTCCTTTGCCCTATATATTGAGCGCTGTAAGAGATCAGATTAGCATAATTCTTAATGCAATGTCAAGCATGTACGCTGAAATATTTCACAAGACAAAGATTGAAAAATGTACAGAAGTTATCATAACATCACCAAGCTTAACAGTTGTGGTGAATTGCCTTTATATATGCTGCTAGGAACCATGGTCAAGATCCATGTGGTGCTACATTTTGAACTATTGCCATCACATATAGGCCCTTCGTTTCCTCCAGCACGAGGTGTAAAAATTCCTTTGCTCATTGGTTGGAAAGTGCCTATAGCAACTGGATCATGGAAAAACTCCCAAGTGGTAAGGTCAGTTGGCATGACCAATTGTAGGCACTTTGTCTATTCTATTATGTTCGTGAATTCTATCGTATTATGATTAAACTTTAAGTATAATTAATTATATAAAATTTGATAGATTAACAACTAGTATTATATAAAATTTAGAGACAATTGTGTATTTGTATCATTTCGTTTCATATTTTATATTGTGTTTTAGTCATTTTTTAAGTTTGTAATTCCGTTATATCAAATATTGTCAGGTTTTTAAGAGTTTATCCTTTCTTGACAAATAAATCAAGTCATGTCTAAACATGCGATTTTATGTCTCGGAGTCAAATTGGACAACTCTTTAATCATAGGTTTGGACGTAAGTTTGTTTCGAGCTTATATGGAGACATTGGCACATCATATTATTAGTATCGAAACAATGAAATCTGGTACAAAAGCAAATCCATGGCTAACAAACCCATGTTTGAAACTAAAGAGAACTTGTATTGTATGATACCGAAAGTGTTTTTTTTTTTTTTTTTTGCATTGGGGATTTCCAACATTTGTCTTTAGAATTTTGTAACAAAAAAAAAAAAAAAAGAACCCTAAATTGTTAGAAGGACGCACGTGAAGACCTACTTCATCTGTTTAGGGCTTCCGAACAACCAACTTTTTATATTTTTGGTTAACAAATTAAAACCTCACTCTTTCTGTCGCTTTCTTTGGCTTATCCCTGGCATTAATGAACCGTCTGATCGTATTTTCACAGCCAAGCAGTTTCTCTTTATGCTATTGTTGTTTCGCAAAGTACTCCTTTCTGTCAATTGCCAAAATAAATCATTGGGATCGGTACACTGTATAATTTGTATTTTTGGAAGAATTAAATTACAGTTGATTTTTAAATAATTTATTAAAATATTGTTAGTTTAAAATAAATTACCAAGATATTACTACTTTAATTGATGAGAAATAGTTAAATTGACTTACCAATTCACATAAGATTTGTTATAGCGGTTAGCGAATCTTGGACCACTCATTATTATTATTATAATATTGTTATTATTTTTAATAATATTTTTAGCTTTATTATTATTATGTTGGTTTTTTAATCTTTTTAATTAATAAAAAATAATATTATTATAAATAAAATAACAGTTTTTATTATTAAAAAATTATTTCATTTATGATTAATAATAGTAAATTTGTTTGTTTAAATTGTAATCATGTAATTATTTTAAAACATTTAAGTTAATTTGTTTAATTCAAAATTTTAATTTAAGTTGTAATCACCTATTAAATTTAAATTAAGAGTTGTAATTGTTTAATTATTTTAAAATTTAAATTGTAATCATATAATTATTTTTAATATTATAATTATTTGAAATTGCTAAGCCAATAAGTGAATCCTTTGTTGGACAATTACAGTCCTTAATAATTAGACGATTACAACCTAAATTTTAAAATAATTAGACTATTACAAACCTAATTTAAATTTAACAAAATAATTAGACGATTATAATTTAAATTAAAAGTTTAAATTATATATTTTAAAATAATTACACATTTACAATTTAAATAAACAAATTTATTGTCATTAATAGTCAATGAAATAATTTTTTAATAATAAAAATTATTATTATATTTATAATAATATTTTTTATTAATTTAAAAAATACTCACATAATAATATGATTAAAAAAATACTAAAATATCATTAAAAATAATAACAATATTATAATAATAACAGTGAGCGACCAGTTGACCCACATAAAATTTGCTAAAGCATTTAACGAATAAATGTAAAATTCGTTAAAGAGTTTAGCAAAACCAGTAAAATTTGATTTGCAAGTCAATTTAATAATTTTTCACCGGTCAAAATAGTAGTACTTTTAGTAATTTTAAATTAATAGTATTTTAATAATTTGTTTAAAAATCAACAGTAGTTTAGTTGTTTAGCCCACAGTGAAGCTATACAATCAGAACTGAAGTTCTTTTCTTGAAGTTGAAAAATAAGAATTGGTTCAGATTAATTATGTTCAAAACTTTTAAAAATAAGATAAAAAAATTATAAAAATGAATCGGATAACAAAGTATTTTATGGATAGCTAATCAATTAATATGCTTTGACTTGTAATCAAACCATGCATCCATTTACTTTGGTCAAATACGAGGAATTTTGAAACTAAAAACTTGGAATTTGGATAATTAGATTATATCAAAATATAATAAATCCGATTTGGAATTTGGACCAAATCAAAGATGACAGTGGGTCGAGTTGGGTTGTGTTAGTGAATTTTTGTTTAACTTGTTTTTGACTAAATTTTATCTATTTCTAATATGAAAATTTACTCAATTAGGATTTTACATATTTTTTTAAACACTCACTTCGACCCAAATTATTTATCTCTATATTCAACCTATCTTAAAGTTTATATTTATGTATTCTTTTGATATATATATTTTTATGAATTTTTTATTTTTTAAATAAATTAAATCTTAGAGCAAAGCTGCATCCAATATCATTGGCCAAGAAAAAAGATACATCCAATTGGAAATGGATAATAATTCAATCTTTTTTACAATTAAAAAAAAAAAAAAAAACAGCCACCCGTAATTTTGTACAAAGAATAAGATCTAATGTCCAATCGGTACAAATCAGCCGATAGATGTTCTAATGGGTGACCAATGATACTGATAAGCAGCGACGCTTTATCTGAAAACCACAAATTGGCCATCAAATCATACGTCACTTTCGGTATCATGAGTCACAGCCCTCCTTGCAACTTGGCATCCTTGACGATGGATCGAGATTGTATTATCAGACGCCCACTTTCGGAATCTTGATCGCCTTACTGCCGCAATTGTACTAATAATACTGTAGTAAATTTATCACTGTTTCTGAGGGGAGATTTTTATGAAGGAGGTTCTCGTTGTCGTACCTGGACTGGGAGCCCACCACTAAAAGTTGCGGTGAGTCCGGGGGAGAATCGTGGTGTCCGATTTTGCGTAACTAATTCGATTTGGAATCTGCGGACGACTGACAGCGCCACGCTTTTCAGCTCCACTAGGGCCATCTCTTTCCCCAAACACACCCTGAATCCGGCCTGGAATACTGGATATTTGAAAGGGTTTTCAGGTGAGAAAATCCCGGCGCCGTCTTTCAACCACCTTTCGGGCTTGAATTCCAAGCAATCTGGACCCCATATCTCTTCAATCCGTCCCATGGCGTAGGGATGGTAAGTAACCCTAGTTCCTGGCTTCAAGAAAGACCCGTCGGGTAACGTATCGTCGGTTTGACAAAACTTGGAATCGAATTGAATAGGAGGGTAGAGTCTCATGCTTTCATACACTGCTGCTCGTAAATAATGGAGTTCTTTCATCTGTTCAAAGCTTGTCAGCTCCTGGTTTTGTCCAATAACTCGATCCGCCTCTTGTATAATGGCTGACACTACGTTTGGGAACTTTGCCAGTAGCCAGAACAAGCTTGTTAAACCTGATGCAACGGTGTCTCGGCCAGCCAACAAAAAGCTTATAACAATATCTCTCAAGTAAGTTTCGTCGGTTATGGTACACATAAAACGAGAGAGAAGATCATTACTGGTTAAAAAACCCATTTTACGCCTCTGCCTTATGACTTCTTCAGCTAAAATGTTGATAATCTTGATAGCCTTCTTCAATTGCTTCTCGCTGCCTAAATTCAACACCCGTTTGATCTTCCAGACAAGTGGGGAAGCCGTCATGGCTCGCTCAGCGGACAATTTCGAGGCCAAGTCAAAGGCAGTGGCGAATTTGGACATGGGTAGGGAAAGCTCTAGGCATCTAGGGTCTAGCCCGAAAGAAAAGCGGCAGATGATATCAAATGAAAACTTTCTAAACACGTCTTGTAAATCCAAAACCCGCGGTTCTTTGGCAGCTGAAACCGATGATAATAAAGGGATCAGCCTGTCTTTGATCTCGCAGTTGATGATCTCAAAGCCATAACATCTTATCGAGAGCTTGCCAAGCTCCAGGCTCGCCATCTTCTTCTGAAACATCCATGAATCACCGTCTACGTTGAATATGCCTCGACCTAGAAAATCACCTAAGATCATGGAGAAAGGTTTCCCTTTCGGGAAATTCTCGAATCTGGTTTTGAGCATGTATTCAACGTTGTCGGGATTGGCGGTGATCGTGTTGCCAAGAACATGGATATGGATGGTTTTGCCAGGCGACTTCTTTAGCAGGTGTGTGTACCAATCACAAAGATTGTCAAAATTTTTCGACCAACTCGAAGAGACATAAGCACCGCAAATCTCACAGTTGCACCATAGCTTTGCTCTAATTAGCAAACAAAACAAGAAACAAAAAACCAAAATCAAGATCGTAAAACTGAAGATAATGAAACCAAAAGAAGCTTCGACTTCCATGGTAGAAGAATCAAACACAAATTACAGAAAGAAATTAAGGGTATAATAGAGAGAGAGAGAGAGAGAGAGAGAGAAGAGGTATCAGACCGGAATTACAGGTCTTATGAATCAGACCCTGAAAATATTCTTTTATTTTATTTTTTTAAAAAAGGTTTCGTAGTGGTGCTCTAATCTTCTCCACTTACGGAAAAAAAGGCATAAAAAAGAAAATTGTGAAATTAATTTTAATAATAAAAAAAATTGAAAAAGCCCTCGTGGGCTAAAGAACAAAGTCAGTTAATAAAGCATCTGCCACTGCCAGTACTGCTGCCGTCAACCGAAGTAATTTGTGAACAATCAACCCACGTGCTTTTTTCCTTTTTTTTCCTTATGTGTAAACATTTTCTTTTTCTTGGGATAAGGTTCAAATTGATTGCTCATATACTCTGCACTGTAGACTATTAATTTCTTGTCGATGAGTTTTATTCTTTTTACTTTACTTTTTCACTAGAATTTATAGAATTTATTTTTCAGGTAAAAAAATTATTATATCAAAAAAGTTAAAATTTAAGAGTAAAAAAGTAATTTTTTAAATGATTAGTTGTTTTTCAGTGGTTAGTTATTCCTTAACAATGAAAGGACTGTAGATATGAGGTGGAACATAGTTTATAGTCCAAAAACAAAGAGGAGGATTAGGCCTAAGAGATCTTGTAAGCTGGAATCAGGATTGCAATTTGCAACACATCTGGGCCATCATCCTACTCCAAGCAGGATCACTGTGGATTACCTGGATACAAGCTTCTGTGCTTAAAGGGAGGCCAGTGCTGCAAGTACCAGTTTCACAGAATTGTAGTTGGGGCTGGAGGAATTGATGAAGTTGAGAGGCTTGACCATGCTGAACCTTCGGCTTGGACTATGTTGAACAGAAATACTCGGTGAGCAAAGTCTCTAATGAGATAAGAATTAAGAAAGAAAAGATGCCATGGGATAGACTCATCTTGCCCCCTTTCCTCCTCCCCAAGCATCTAGTGATTGCTTGGATGACAACTCTCAACTTATTGCCGACCAAGGATAAACTCATTTCCAGAGGGATGGCTACAAAAGGTAGTTGTACTTTCTGCCATTCTGAGCTGGAGGCAAGGGACCATATTTTCTTTGCATTTGATTTCTCCAAAACCATGTGGGGGGGAGTGCTGCAGCTATGACAAACACAAAGAGCTGTCATAAGCGAGCAACAAGAGCTGCGGTGGGTGGTTAGCGAGTCAAAAAGGAAATCACTACTCTCTGATAGTTTGGTGACTCCATGGAATGCACACACATATTTGATTTGACAGGAGCAGAATAGCAGACAATTTAACAACACCTAGGCTACAGTATTTGAACTTTTGAGCAAGCTTAAGGAAGTAATCAGCCTGTACTATCTAGAATCAGACAATAAAGGACTAATCTTGTCAATGCTAAGATCTGTGTGGCTTAGAGATAGCGTGAATAAATGTATGGACATAGTATACTTGTAAAAAGTTCACATACAGTACACATGTTGCAGATTTCTGCTTACTTGGATGAATAAAAACCAATTTATCCAATAAATAAATAAATAAATAAGACTTACATACTAAAAAATAAAAATAAAGTAATAACAAAAAATAAAAAAGAGATTTATGTCTTTAATTTACATTTAGTTTTGATAAAAACAGTTTTTTTTTTAACTTCCCTATGATCATGACATTATGTGCTACCATGTTCTAGTCTTAAAGTTCCCTTCTATTCACTTTTATTGTTTGCATTTTTATTTACTTTTTTATTTTGTTAGTATTAGAAAGAAATTATATTTGATTCTTGATATTAAACTCAATTAAAATTTTTATAATAATATAAATTGATTAATTAAAAAATTTACAAATAATTTATAAATAAATAAAAGAATTTATAAAATATTTAGTAAAATAGTCTTTGTTATCGTTAATTTTTACGTTTAAAAATAAAGTTAAAAATATTATGATAAAAGTTATAACTATTTTAGAAAAAAAAGAACTATAAATTTGACTCATGAATTTATATATATATATTGAACCTTATTTTTTTTCTTTCTTTTATGTAAGAAAATAAGAAAATTGTTTGTTGATTGTGTCCACAAAGAAAAGGGACAGGCGAGCCTCCAACAGTCCATTAAAATTCTCCTAGCTACTCTTCCTTCACTGTCAACCTACTAAATTCGTGGTTGCCTTATTTGGCCTACAATAATTGATCTTGCTAAGGAAATGCACTAAATGTATATGCCGATCAATAAAACATTTATTTTTATCACATTGTACAATAATTGATTTTATGTATTTTTAATGAAATTTTGGGATTTAATTTCTTTATAATAATTTGATCAAATTGAATTTTTATAATTTTATGAATCATCACATATAATCCAATGATCACTAACATTGCCTCAACAAAAAAAAAAAAAAAGATCAATAACAAAGCAATTTGCCATTAAATTTGTTGACTTTGTGTTGAGCATGTTTCATTTATTACAATGCTATTACCATAAAAACTATATTTCAAATTCTAAGTGAAAAATTACTCCTACAATCCTAATAACTCGAAATGATGAATAAAATTATTAAATATTATATTTAGTATAATATTATTATCATAAATATTGTATTAACTGACCTTAAAAAATGATCAAAGTTACTTGTTAGCAAAATTATTTATTATTTAATGTTTTATTATATTATTTAAAAAAAGTAATGCATTAAATGTATTTTTTAAATATAATATTAATTCATTATATAAAGTAATGATTAATTTTTTATTAATATTTATTATTATTAGGGTTTGCATAACTAGTGTACATAAACATGATTAAGGATTATTTATTTAGGATTTTTTTTGGCATCTAATGTACTACTTTTACTAAATTCAAAAAACATATATCATTATTACATTTTTTTTTTGCTTCAATATCATCTTAAACTCTCTTGAATTCTCACTTTTTCTCAAATTTTCCTTTCTATTCTGCTTCCACATTTCCTCTTTGTGTTCGTTCTCTACTGCACATTAATCCGTTATTATTTTTTATTGTTTAACACCCGCTTGAGAAAATAGTGTTTGAAGACTAACGAGATATAAAGAATAACTTATAGCGCGCTTGGTTTGCTATAATATGAATTTTATTATGATCATATTTAGCATGCTATAATAACATGATTGTTTGGTTCGCAGAATGTCTGTTTTATAGAATATTATGGTTTTATTCCACGAAATCACTAACTAGCTATTCAGTTTCATTCACTAAATAGTTATTTTGACTTTAGGCGGAATAAGAAATTGCTTTAGAGGATTTTAATCTCATAATGTTCTATTCTACTGAACTAAACTATTGCATAAACTATTCTATTATATTCCCATAAAATAATTATTACATTTTATTAAACCAAATGTAACGTTAGGGTTTAGCTCCTTTGTGTACATAGGACCTGAAAGAAATTCAAATTCTAGCGATCTTCAATTCAAAGCTTTCAATTGCAAATATTAAAATTTAGATAGTAATTGGAAAATGAGATTTGGGGTAGATCGGATTTCAGATAGTGCATTGCATTTCATAACTTTGCCTTCTATCTCCTAGTGCGGAGTAGAAGGTGAGGGAAAGTAATCGCAAAAGTGGTGTTTTAGGAAGGAGCATAGCTAATAGCTGCTGTTAAACATTTCAACCCAAAGGCACGGACGGTATCTGCCTTACAACAATACCCTTTTTCCTTTTCTTTTTTTATCATAAAGCTACTTACAAGTTTTAAATAAGATTTTCCATTTTTCTTTATTTTTTTCTCATAATTTGTTTTGCTTTTTACAAATTTTACTATTATTAAATTAACAAAATCGATAAATCAAAAAATAAAATTATGACTAATTTAATATTCAATCTGACTTTTTTTTTTTTTATAAGCCTAACTCAACAATGATATTGTGTAGGGAGTAACACCAGCATCTTAAACTATTGCCCATTAAATCACACCATTAATGACATAGATGATCAAACGTGCAGCAGCTGTTGTGAAACTCCAGTGCTCCATGATTGCATTCCACGTGTTGTTAACCGCTACATTTTTTTCAGTTTTAAATTAAAAATTTTGTCAACCAAGTGTTTATGCATCAGTACATAAAATAATATGCTTCAATTAATGAATTAAAAATATACGTATAATATAAAATTTATTATTATAAATAATATGTTAATTATTTTATTAAAGAGTGCTTTAAAGAATTCATTGATAAGATCATTGTTTACCAACATTTTTATTGGTATTTATGTCAATATCCAGAAAATTAAATAAATTGAACCCAAACTACTTATTAATATTGTTAGTTGCATGCTGATGATCAGCATTCAGCAGGTTCAGTTCGATATGAATAGGATCCTTATAGATATTCAGCTTGTTTTTAACTTGGGTTCATTTATCAATATTTACTTATAATTAACATTCATATATTGTTTTTTCGTTATCTTAAAAATACAGTTGGGGAACTCTTGTTGACGTTAAAACCTGTGTTAAACTGTTCACGATGTTCAAGGCAAATTCCTACAATGAAATCAGTATTTCATAAAATGAATGAAATAGAAAAACGAATAAACATGTAATAGTAAAAAGAATGAAAGTAAGAAGTTTTTTATTCCGAATCTCGTTTTCACTTTAATTGATTTTTATAATTATTTTTAATAAATTTAAATTTTAGTTTTAATATTTATAATTTTTTTATTTTTTCTGTTGCTTTTTTTTAAAAATAAAATTTAGATTCTTTAAGGTTGTCTACCATCTAATGAAATCATATGTCAATTAAGAAAACCAATCTAAATGATGTATATGAGGTCTATCTAGTTTGATTGCGAAATAGTCATAGCTCAATGTAACTACTGTATACCTTAGGGTCTTAGACCAAACAAACTCTAAATGATATATATATATATATATATATATTGTGAAATTTTTTTAATTTATGCATTGTTGAAATAAATTAGATTGATTCGATTGGTTCAACCAATTCGAAGCAATAAAGAATTGGATTTTAATTGAATCGACTTCAAATTGATTCAACCGGTTGAAAAACCACTAAGAAATCCAAAAACAGGGTGAAAAACTGTTTTTTATATATTTTTAATTATTTTGTGCAAAAATATTTTTCGTGTTTGATGAGATTTAAACCAATACCTCTAAAAATTATACTAAAGATTTTGCCACTAGGCCAAATTCATATTTTTTTATTAGTAATTTAATATGTGTAACATTTATTTAATATTAAAATTCTTTTATAAATATTTAAAAACTTATTTAAATTAATAAATCGATTCAATTAAAAATTAAAGGCCACAGCAATTTGACCTCCGATCCCTTTGTTAACCTTGAATTTATGCTGCAGCTCACGTGAAAATGGATGGGAGATGGATGATTACATAAACTTGGGGATATGAAAATAATTTTAACATTTAATCCCCGATCTTATAAATCTTACACTTATTTTCAAGATTTCAATTTAAAACTTTCAAGAAGTTATACTATGTCATATATAATTAGTTATATAATCTCAGTATATTTATGATGCCTATTATGTTTTTAGTCATTTAATATTACCAAAGTTAACTCTTAATCTAAAATTAAGTAATCAAAAATTTCTTAACCTAATGAATAATGATTAAGAGTGTCTTAGACTTAACATGTAAACTTGAGTTTGATTTTAAGTATCCATTTTCTCATTCTCAATTTATCATGAACAAAATATTAGATTGAATATATTATATATTATTGTATTCATAAATGCCCCCAAGTGTACTTTAGTAACTACACTATATATATATATATATATACACGTCATATATAAGACGGGAGCTTCGTAATGATAAAGGAGATTATTCTCTCTAATCTTTACAATTTCACTCTCATTTATTTACATTGCCAGTATCAATCTATGAAACAAATATTGATTTGGGGGTCAAAGGACGCTCTAGAATATTAACTTCGATGCCCAAGCATTTTTACTTTGAAAGTTTTCTTATCAAAAGACTAAAACTAATTTGGAATTCAATAAATATATATTTTTTTATATACATAGATTGATGTATGATGACTATATTTAGCTCTAAGACTAGATATGTATGATGACTTAGAAGACTAGGAGCAAAGAAAACCAAGAACAACCCTATAAATGTAAGACATGTGGATCGCAAATTAAGAGGAGGCCATGAGCCTCTGGTACCATTTATTCTTATGCTGTGTAAATTTTTTTTTTTTTAGCCAATCATTTTAGTGAAGATGATATAACACCAGATTACAACGCCTGACAGCAAAGCATACTCATATCGAAATTTTAACACAAAACCCCTCAATAGCATCATAAAAATCTAAATACCGCCATACAATATCCCTCTTATGCTTTGTAAGTGTTCTTATAAATTGGTTTCATTCGACATTCCCCCCCCAGTACGTCTAATCTCTAGACTATTTGAGCACACCATTTAATGGAGGAGACATTTTTTACAGCTTCATAAACTGACAAATGTTAACCATCTTACAAATGAGCAATTAAAAGATAATTGGGGGGAGGGGGGATTAATGATCAATTAATTTGTCATCTCAAGGCTTTCTACACATTTCACTGTTGAAAACAACGAAAACTCAAATGATGGGATGACTTCAACCTTATCTTTTTCATCTACTAGCCGTAAAATATTCTGTACAAAGATGGCCCTCCATTAACTTATACCATGTTATAATTAACTGAAAATAGTTTTTAGCCATTAAAAACCTACTAAAATTGTTAATTTTTTTAATTGTCAACAAACAATAATTAGGGTTTTGGATTAAAGCTATAAGGTGTTTCCCACTTTAACTAATTTGGAATTTTGGAGAAGAACAACGAAAGTTAATTAAGAATGTTTAATTAAAAAAAAATCAATTTTTTTATGATTGGTTCATCAAACTTGGCAATCTCTATGAGCCATATATTATTATCATCATAGCATATACCTCACTGAAACTGGCCCCTCAAAGTTTTCATTTTAAATTGACTTGTTTATCTGCTAAATTTAAGTTATTTCAAACTCTTGTGAAAGCTTTTGACTAACTCATAATTTTAAAGTAATATAAATATATATATATATATAGTCACATGGTTATAAAAGCTAAGAAAATTATTCTTCTCTGAATCAACTCGAAATTCAAACCCCCCATCAATTCTGTCACAGAAAAAGAAAGAACTAATCTGACTCATTGGATTGGAGTTTGGGCTACTGCCATATATGGCCGGTGGTGTTATTATTTATTTATTATTTTTCTGAATAATTTTTCTTCCTCAAAAAGGCTATCCTAGACTAGGAAGTTGGGAACCGAAATGGCTGATTATTACACCTTTGAAAACTAGGGGAATTTTTTAGAGATATGGGACAAGTGGGTTTTCGCAGACTTTTATGAACAAGTCGTCCATTTGCTCCTGTCTGGTTGTCTTCCTCCTCCACCCCCACCGTAGTCCTTGGCAAAGCTTGACTTCCCTTTGCCAGCTCCATGCTTGGCAGCTATGCTACATAAACTGATAATAAATGCCAAGTTTAAATATATATTCAATATAAATATATTATAATATTTTATATTTATATTTAAATTTATGTTAAAAATAAATGTAGAATATAATTACTTTAAAAAATTAAAAAAAAAAATGAGAGTCGTGGAACAGAGCTTCCAGAGTAAAACAACAGATAATTATACGTTACAATAGGGACCTCGGGTCTGGATAGGATTTCGAGATGGGTTACTAAAATATTTTAAGAGAAAAACATGTTGATTTCAGTCAGAATGTCTGAGAAATATGACTGCCCCTTTGCTTGGAATTACTACAGTTTAAAGGTGACGGTCGACTTTGTAAAGCTGGCAAATCTGCCCAACCCTGTTTCATTTATTAGACCATTTACCCAATACAGAAAAAGTTGACAAACTCTCGTATAAGAAAATATATATTTGTATAAATCTGGAACTATCATGACTACACTAAGACAACGTTATATTAAATCTTAGATGCTGTTTGATAATTAGACCAAACAAATTTTAATACTGAAAAATTAATTAAGCACTAAATTCTTTAGTTATGAAAATTTTAATTATTAAATTTATAATGTAACATTGTTTGATACATTATTAAAAATTAAAAGTAAATTATACGTTTAATCATTAAAAATTAAAATTTTAATTTTTTTTATTTCAGTCACTCAACTGTAAAAGAAATAATGATTTGGTTACCAACTATGTCATTTGACATTCGCAGCATGGGATTACGGTTAAGAAAAGAAGATATTAAAAACATGGCAAGTTATAGGTTTTTGATCATTTAATTTTTGAAAATTTTTATTTTGGTCATTTAATTTTAGAAATCATAATTTGATTATCAATATTGTGAAAATTATTAATTTTTTTTAATCTTTATTCGCATTACAACATTTTGGTCACCAACGTTTACGAAAATTATTAATATTTTGATCTTCGTTGTTAATATCGCATTAAAACATTTTGATCAATTATGTTTGTGAAATACGATATAAGAAATTATTTATTTTATGTTAGTTTTATTGAAATGTTTTTAAAATATACTCAAATAAACTCTTAAGCTTCATAAAAATATAAACAAGTCTTAATATTTTATTAGATTGAATTAAGGGTATAATTTTTTATCTTGTTTTATTTCATTTTAAAGTAACCTTCGGATATTTTAACCATAAACGTTTAATTTATAAAGAAATGGAAATGATCCCCCATATTTAGTTTACAATAGGATAATAGTTCATAACTAATTCCATGCAATAAAAATTGGGACATTATTTTTATCTTTTATAAAATTCAAGAATATATTATCGTAAGACGTTCAATTCAAATAATAGAAATAATAATTTATGTATTGTATTATATTAAATTCTTCCAATATTATTGACCAAATAGTAATAATTCCACGACAATGGTGATAATGAAAATCAAAACATTAATAAATTTCACAAATGGCGATGATTAAATTATAATTTTTTAAAAATATATATATATAATGATTAAACATGCAATTTATCATTTGTTTAATAAAAATTTGTAATATCTGGTCAACAATGGGACATGACATGTTAAATGACATATCATTATTAGGTGGTAAACTGCTAATTTTCAAGCAAAAAAAACGAAGTTTTTGGAACATCCATGTTTTAAAAAGTTGAATGATTGTAATTTGCCTAAAACGAAATTGAAATGAACGGATGAACAGATTGAGACGAGTAAATAAGCATGAACTAGTAGTAATTTTTCTATGCAAAATTAAGCGGATATACATAGGCAATCCGAATATTAAAGATGATGATTGAGGAGTAATTAAAGATGTACATGAGTTACGATTTGAAAAAATTTTAATATTTTTTAAATTTAAATTTAATTTGATTTATTTGTATTGATATTTATTATTTATAATTAATAAAAATATTTTATATTAATATTTATATATTTTATAATTATATTTAAATAAAAATATTTTTTAATTGTTAAATATTAATTTAAATGAAATAAGAACGGATGGAATTAATGAAAAATATATCCAAATCATGATCAGGACAGGTGGCAAGAGAAATTGAACATAACCATAACCAAAAGTTTAATTTTGTGGCGGCAGATGTTTAATTTAAACATGACACCATCACCATATACCATTTGCAATTCCTTCGTATAATTGATCAATGTGTAATTGGTTTAGAAACTTCTATACATGTTAAATATCTATCTTAAAATTATAAATGAAATGATAAATTTAAAAAGAATAACATACAAAAAAGCAAAACAAATTTGAATTATAATATTAAAATAAGCATATAACTTAAAACAAATTCGATGATAAGCTTTAAAAAAATAACATATAAAAAAATAAAATAAATCAATTATCTTAAAATTATATATAAAAAAATCAATTAACAATAAATAAAAACTCATTTAAGTATAAAATTTTAAAAAAATTAAAATTTAATGAACAAGATATCACCATTTAATAATATTCATGTAAAAGTTATATAAATTGGAATATGCTTTCGCTATACTTTGAAAAATTAGGTTAAAATGTTGAGTGTGAATTTTATATTAACGTGTGGTAGTTGCAATAAGCAAATCTTTAAATAAATGAATTTAAAATTAAAATTGAATTACTATTATAGATTATATAAAATGTTGGATGAATTAAGACATAACATGAACAACAATCAAAATAGATATGACACAAAAAATAAAATGAATACTGCATAAATATACGAATGTATCAAGATTTATTTAAAATGAATAATTAACCGTAAAAATTTATATAAATATATGATACTTTAAACACATTAAAAGTAACATAAATATGATACGAATATATAATTTTTTCTAAATTAAATTTTTATAATAAATTATGCAAAATATGATGAATTGAGATATAAAATGAACATGACATGAATATATGAAATTTTTTAAAATTAAACCATTATGATAATATACACAAATTAAGGGATGAATTGAAATACGATACAACTACAATATAAAAAAATTAAAATACATATAAAAATAATATGAATATAATATAAATACAGGAATGTGTTAAAAACTACATAAAATAACTTATAGATATGTAAAAATTGTAAATACTTTAAACATATAAAAAATATAAAAATAATATCAATATGATATTAATAATCACAATTTTTATTTTTTTTCTCTCTTTATTCTTTAAAAAATTAAAATACCTTAATTATCCCTTAAACTCCTTTAATTTTTAATCTGATATGTCCGACGTAAGGGTAGTCGAAATTAAAATTTTCTCTTCTTTTATTTTTGCATAGCTTTTAATGTCAGTTGGAGATATGTCTTGGATTATATATCAAGGGGGAACGTATCAATAAATGATTATCGATGTCCATGTCACTTTGTGGGGTTTATAATTAATTCTAGGAGATGTAAAGCAGAAGGCTGAGAGTACAGTGTATCAATCACCGCCAAAACATGTTGCCTGTCGGCCACTTTTAAAGTTAGGTGCTCCGTCGTTTAAAAATGTGTCAGAATGATGAAATTATGAAGTGTAAATCCGAGATTTATATTATGTTATTAAGAGGGTGACGTTATTGGGATTGCCATTTTGTCACTCTCGTTGAGTCAAGTCTAACTCTTTGTGAAACAACTTGTCTTCAACAAACTACAAGGGATCACAACCTTTTCATCAGTTTAAGCACGTGTTAATTTGATTGGGTCTTACTTCCAAATATAAACGAGGTAGCTGTAGTATATTTAAGTATATTATATATTTAATAATAAAAATATGTAATAAAACATGATTAATTAACATACTTAACTATATAAATAAAATATAAATATTAAATATATAAATAAAAATAATATTATAAAAAATAATATTTAAATATAATTAATATTTTTTTATATTTGATACACTCTAATAATCAACCGAATCAACCCTCGTCAGCTATGGTTTCAAAAAAGTGGGCATTCCAGGAAATATACGGTTAAAGTCTGTTTAGCAGATTCACCAAATAGTCATTTAAGACTACGCCGAAGTGACTGTACGATGGTAATAATAGCTTAAAAAAGTCGTTTCCCATGATACTCTTCAAGAATTTCTCAATTTCTAAATCGTGCAAACTCATTTTCCAACGATCCGCACATCATTGTAATAAAAAAAATCATTTTCCTTACGATTTTTTATTATAATATTTTAATTATTTAATTATAATTAAAAAATTATATAAGAGTTTTATCACTTATAAATATAAATTATAAATAATTTTTTATAAATTTTACATAATTTTAAATATTAATTAATTAATTACAATATAATAATTATAGATAATATGTTTTTAATAAAAAAGTCACGAAAAAAATAAAAAATAATTTTAAAAATAAAAATAGAGAAAGTTTCTCAGTTTTTAGGTAATACTGATAATGAATTATCATACTTATCAACCAAAAGCAGAAATGGCATTAAAAAAATTATCTAGTGGGTGGATTCTTGGAATCTCAAATGTTGTGTTTGTTATTATTATTGTTATGATTATTAGATGCTGTCAAAAGTTGCTTAACAAAGAAGTTAAATATTTGAAGATTAAAAGAAATTCTTGAAAGGATTTAATTAGTAAGAATCTAATCTACTTTTCTTAAGATTCTTCAATGAAAATAAACAAAAAGCATTTAAAATTACCGATCATGAATTCATTTGGAGTACTTGTAAGGATCGAAAATTAGAACTACCATTTTTATAAATATCTAAAAAAATATGTAGTATATATTAGTATTCCTACATCAGAGTTTAAGATTTTATTTGATAGAAAAGATAAAATGCATTATAAAATAAATAAAAAATATTATAAAATTATAAAATGCGAAAGGGGATATAAATCCATTATAAAATAAATAAAAAATATTAAGAACGAGATAAGAAAATGACCAAAAAAATTACTATGATGTTTATAATAAAAACATTATTCAACTTATTTAAATTCCATTAATTTGTTTTACTTAGTATGACACATTTACTTGATAGAGAGAAAATCCATGTTGCTTGATAGAAAGAATTCAGAACATTAAACGTTAAAGACTATAGAAGCTATATTTGCTTAATTAATTCACATTTATAATTTTCGTTTCTTTCTAAACATTAATTTTTCTTACACATCACGTAAATAGTGATATATGAATGAGTTAAAAACATTGGTTCAGAGGCTTTAAAATGATTATTCTGGCAAAAAAAAAAAAAGAACTATTTTGACTTTTCAAATGCATTACTTTCTTCATGGAATTTTAGATAGATTGCCTTTAAAGACAATTATATATATATATATATATATATATATATATATATGTTTTGAATGAGATTTAAACCGTTCTATCAAACATCCTTTCTCAAGTCCTTACTTCCTCAGCGACAACATTATTTTAACACAGATATCAGAATAATAAACATATTATAAAGTAAATTAAAGTTTGTTTGATAATTTTCTTTGGATATGCATGTTTATACTATTTATAGTAAAATTTTATGTAACCTATATATATATATATATATGGATGCATGTTGGACGAAGTTAGTCTTTAATTTACCAACCAAATTAAGTAGAAACTTTATTCATGTCAAATAGAAAGTTAAAAACCATATCAATCTTACCCCTTTCTGGCAAAGGAAAAAAACATTTGTAGTAGCATAAAAAAGAATTATTAAATAAGTAAGCCATCTTCTAATTTTCAATTTGGCATAAATATCTTATTAAAAGAATTATGATCACTTCCTTGATTCTATTAAAAAGAATTATCTTGGATTAGACTGAGGACCAATAAACTTAAGCAAGTGTTGGTAATCTGTTTTGTTACCAGCAAACAAAACATTGTGGAAAACACTATTTAAGTGCTGATAATCACACACTAATTAAAGTAACAAGCAAAAGGTCTAATCCATCCAAAATGAAAAATCCAAAAATTGCCTACCCAAAAACTGTTTCTCCCCCCATTTGAATGGAATTTAATTTCCAATCAAAGGTAACATCAACTTGAATAATTAAAGTAATTTCATCAGAAAAAAAAAAGGAAATATTAATTTGGTAATGACTTTTGAAAGCAAATAAATTTGATGTAGATATATTTTAATGTTGAATTTTTTTGAAAATGTAAAGATGCGTAGTGGTGGTCACAGTCACATCAGTTGATTATAATCAGAAATTCCGTATGTGGATAGGAAAAAGTTGTCAGAGAAAAGTATATTTCTTATGGAAAAAAAATTAGATATTGATAATTTTTTTCAAAAAATGTAAGCAATTTTTTTAAATAAAGGGTAAATATTTATTAAAAAATTATTAAAATTTATTAAAGAAAAATTTATCATTTAATTTAATTTTTTATAATTACTTAGTATCATTTAAATCGTAACACTAATTAAATCAAAAGCATTATATATACTTGAATATAAATCATTATAAAATAAAATATTTTTAGGGATGAGATTAAGGAATGATCAAATGAAAAATCTTTTCTGTCTTCATTTTAACTTTATTGAGAATGAACGTTATCTCTAATTAAACTATATTATAAATAAATGTTATTCTCAAAACTTTTTAAAGATAGTTTTTTCTCATTTTAATGATTGTTAATAATGATTTTTTATAGTTTTTTCTCATTTTAATGATTGTTAATAATGATTTTTTATCTTTAAAACTTTTAGAGTAATTTCTAATTTTTTTGAAAAAAATTATTAATGATTCTCAATTCCTCTAAATTTTATCGTGAATAATTTATTTTTTACTAATGTCAATTCCTGTTATTAAAATAAACTTATTATTTTATATATTGATTGTAAAATTCTTTAATTTACATTCAGTTTATAAGATTCTTACATGTTTATTTTATAACTAAATAAATAAATATTTTTTTAATTATATATTAAATGAATGTGTTAAATTTTTATTTACATTTCATTATCAATATATTAGATAATAATCTTTAATATAAAGTTCTTATTAAATCCAAAATAAATGTTTTCAATCGTAATTAATTTATATATATATATATATATATATGTGTGTGTAGTTCATATAAAAGCAAAATATTTTCTCTCTCTCTTTCCTAACATGAAGGTTGCTAAAGCTGGATTAAAATATAGGCAACCTGCCATAATGTCACAATGTAGATATCTCCATCGCATATCACAAGAGATTACGATGTTTGGATTGAGAAAAAAGAAGAGGAAAGAAAAGAAAAGAAAACTAAAGAAAGAGAGGTTTCGAACCGATAAAAAAGGGATGATTCTTCGAATTAATATTTAGTTTTTTTATTTTATTTTCTATAATTAATTTGTTTGTAATTTATATAGTTTTTATTGACGCTAAGACAACTAACAAACACTAAAAATAAAAGCTAAAAGCCGAATCTAAATTCTAAACTAATAAAGAAAGCAAATAAAAGAGTACCATATCAAGATCGAGAATAGAAATAACTAAACAAAAGTGGTTGGTTTTTTTTTTTTTCTTTTTTCTTAAATATTTATATATATGTATATAAATAATATAAATATAAATATATATTTTTTCTTTCCTAACCTATTTCTTTTCTCTCTATTTTCCTTTTTAACAAACATATTATAAATGTCATTTCTTGCATCAAATGATATCACAATTTTCATTAACTAGTAGATGTGAAACCTTGAATTTTCTTGATGTGTTTTAAAATATCTAATGGAAAATCCAGATGCTAGAAAATGACCCCTCACCTTTTACAAATTATTACTTTAATAATTCTCTTACCAAGATCAAAGTATTATTATTTATAAATTTCTAAAGTAAGAATCTACGAGAAAATTGAATCATTATCCTTAATTACATAGTTACTTCCATTGATATATATATATATATATATATATATATATATATTATAGCACCATGACTTTTCTTCTTTTTCCTTTTTACCTATTTTTTATTAAAGAAAAAAATAGAGAAGTTTAGGAATTTGAGCTCACAAAACAACAATCGTCATTTAAGATAAGCAGTCTATTTTTATGACATGTTGTAGAACCCAAATAGTAGGTAATGAATTAATGTAAGCAAATTTAGTCCACTTCTTACTCTTCAAGTAGGACATGTATTTGATTTAATGGTTAGTGCACGTTTTTTCTTATTTAGCAAATAATTGAGTTTGAATTTCTCTATCTTTCAATATCAAAAAAAAAAAAAAAACTAAAAGATCATACTTTTGTTTAATATTTTAGACTATCAAAAAAATAATTATCTATAATATATAAAAGTATAAATATAGAAAATCTTTTAAATTGACGAAAATACACTATAAAATAAGATATTTTTAGGAATAAGATAATGCGACGATCAAAAAAAATATTCTTTCTATTTTGATTTTAACTATATTGAAGATAAATGTCATTCCTAATTTAACAATATTAGATATAAATATTATTTTCAAAACTTTTCAAAGATACAATTTTAGAATATATCTATTAGGAATAATTTTTCACCCCTAAAATTTTTAGAAACAATTTTTCATCTTTTGGAGATAATTATTAATCTTCCTCAATTCCTTTAAATTTTATATTGATAGTTATTGATGTTAACTAAATTTTTAATTTGTCATTACAAGTTATTTTAATATTAATCAGGCTTATCTAATTTATAAGTAAAAATTTTAATTTTATTATAAGACTTTTTTAAAAATAAATTTACTTGATGATTATAAAATTGGTTAAGGTTTAATTAATTTATTTTATTTCAAAATTTTAATTTTTAATTTATATTAAAAATTAAATAAATTTGTCTTATAAATAAAAATTAATACTTATATTAAATTTTTTTATCTTCGACTTTTGATTTTACGTTAATATTAGAAATAATAAATTTTATATTAATTTGATATAATTTGTACATGATATAAAATTTATATATTAATATAAATTTTATTTATTTGTAAAAAGCACTATAATAAAAAAATTATAAAACAATGAGAATTCAACATGAATACTAGTGAAGCTTTTGCCAATTGAAATCTGGTTTGGGCTTTCCAATGGGCACACGAATTCCAACTAAGACTTAACATATGCCCAATACACTTTCTTAAAGGCCGGGCCGCTTAACGTGGAAAGTGGCCACGAAATTGGCTTTTCAACCTATAATAAATATAAATTTACAAATGTAAAAAATCTTTTGAATTAATAAAAATAATTATTTTTATTTATTATTAAAATATACATACGTATCATGGGAGTGAAAAAAATAAAAGTGAACATCCCCTCACCTTCTCCTATCATAAAAAATAAAAATAAAAAGTAAAAGATGAAAAAAATGTGAAAGTATATTTTAAAGAAAAAAAAAGTTAAATTTAATAATTGCAATAAATGGGTAGTTTATGAAAAAGAAAGTGGTAATTATTTAGATTTTTTGGTTTTTTTTTTAAATATAAAATTACATAATTAACTTTAGTATGACTATTCTTTTAGATTTTTATAAAAATTTATCAATTATGTTAATACCACTTAACTCGTGACATTAAACTCAAATTTTTATTTTATAATTAGTATAGATATTACGAAATTTATTTTATAAATACTATATCAACACCCTTTTTGAGGGTGAAAGAAAAAAAAAACAAAAATTGTAACAATATAGGTAAAAAAAGGTTAAGTAACTAATTGTAACTTCTTTTAGTGGAGCAAAAATAGGCTAATTGTTTCTTATTTTTTAAAATTAAATTACTTATATAGACCTATTAATATACTATTTTGATTTTATAAATTTGCCTTCTTTGTTGTCCCTCAACTGAGTGATTTTTATTACTAATAATATTTATCAAATTTATAAATAAAAAGTTTAATTCTATTAAAACACTTATGTTAAATGGATTAATTGATAATAATTAAAAATAATTAAAAGTTTACATGAAATTATTTTATTTAAAAAGCTTTAAACTTTCAATAATTTTAAAAATAAATTAATTTATTTGATATAAATAAAAAAGAATGAAAATTTATATTGAATTATATTCTTAATTACTTTTCGATTAGTGTTAAAATAAATAAATTTTATAATAATTTGATATAGTTTACGTATGAAACAAATTTTACATGTTAATACAAATTGTAGTAATTCTTTTAAGATATTCAATTATACAAAAATAAATAAATCAAAATGTTCATGAATTCATGTGATAAAAAATATTAATCAATTTAAAATTGTGAACAGAAGACGGATTTAAAAAAAAAAAAAATCACAAAAGAGATGCGGTTAAAATTGCTTAATGCCTACGAGCTCCAGTCTACCATTCCTAAACTAAAATCCTTTTGAATAAATGTAGAGCAATAATGAAGGTTAAAACCTTGAAATTCCCTAAATATGCCCAATTTCCTAAATATCTATAAATTGGACACCAAATTCAGTAGCATCTTTTTTTTTTCTGAAAGTGTTAAAATTTAAATGTAAATAAAAAGAAATTTTACTTTTGGGTGAAAGTGGAACTATAACTAAAGTAGTACCTTTTTTTCACTAACATTTGTTGAGTCAAATAGTAAAAAGTTTAATGTTGATTAAAAAATGTATTAGTATAAAGTCTTGTGAACGAAAAAAACAAACGGCGGGAGAATTTTCTTTTTTGTTTAGGGTCTGAATCAACTTGACGCTGGAATAATCGAAATCTAATATGACAATCGAATATCGCGAGGTCTTAGATCAAATATTACTTTTGTCTCATTTAATATTAACTTTGCTTAGATTTAAAAAATAATTTCTATTATTTTAAATTGAGTTTATTTTTAATAAAATGTGAGTGGAATTTTTTAATTTTAAAAATAAAGTTAAGGGAGTATCATATATTTTATTTTTTAAAATTAATTTTTAAGAAAAAGTGTTTCATTCATTGCCAATGGTATTTTTACATTTCATTATACATATTTTTAATGTATATTAAAAAAATATAAAAATAATTTTGAAAAAATAGGATATATATAAACTCTTAATCCACTCGTATTGTCTCAGAATCGAATTCTTTACACTATAAAAAAAAAATTGAAAACTTGAAATGAATGTTGAATGTGACAAACTAAAAACTGAAATCTTAATTTCTCTGTTCTGCTATTACCCCTTGATATATAGAATGACAAAATAGTAACTTTGAACATGATTTTGGAGTTGTTCTTTCAAATGGGTTAGACATTTTTTCTTTTTTAATTTATTTATACATTTATTTTGATAGGAAAAATGGGGTTTGGACTTCTAGCCTATGTTCTATATCTATGCCTTTTACAAATTGCAAAGTGCCAAACCATGGCCATTCTGAATGTAATTTTCATGCATAGTTATAGGCTCATCAACGGTTTAGGGTTATTCACGTCGATGGATTTGAATCAATTTTAGGGTAATTTTTAACTTAGTGGGTAGTCCATGATTTAATCCGATACTTCCAAAATTATCCATGGTCTTTATTACATAATTATCTCACCTTGGATGATAGCTTATATTATAGAATTGAATAGTGAGATTTAACTTTTGAATTAATTTTAAAATGAGCAATGTATATTTACGTATAAATAAAATATATAAATTGTAAAACTTAAATTCTTAAATTTTAAATTTTATTTTAATATTTATAAATTTTGGTTATATGATTTTAATTTTTATTTATAATATTAAAATATTATTGTTTTAATTTTTATATTTCAAAAAATTTAAAATCTTGAATCGATCTTAAACCACATAAACTTTATAAATAAATCCATAACCGAAAACCTGTAGGTCAATATTATGAGTGATCATAATTTTATTTTCAAGATAGTCCTTCCAACCATG
>JBBYHM010000018.1:10719793-10730077 GCA_038381775.1 Adansonia rubrostipa | reverse complement strand
TATATATATATATATATATATTGTCAGTAATCAGATTATATTGTTTGTTAAAAGTTTTCTAATATAAATATAATTAAGTTTGTATCTAATGAGGTGGCATAATTTGCATCAAACGTACATCCAATTTTATATCTATCTTAATACCAAGCTGAATATAAATAACACTTTATCCAAATAATTATTACAAATTAGAAGTGACAATAAATAATATTAAAGAATAAAAGATTTAAAATCCATCTAAAGTAATGGTGTTCATAGCTTAGATCAGATCGTGATTCTAAATTTTTTATTTTTTTATCTAAATTTGACTTGGATCAAAATTAAGTAGATATTAAAATTAATATAAATTCAAAATAATATTAAAAGATTAAAAAAAATTTGAGCTAAATTAAATTAAAATTATAAATTTTTATCTAAATTTAATCTAATACAAAGGCAAACCTGTTAAATAAATTGAGACGTTGGAAACATAAACAAATCTAATAGAAACCGCCATAGATATTAATGCTTATTATAGTCTCTTTGGCTTTGAAAGAAGAGCTTGGAATTCAACTAAAACGAGCATTGGGAAAAAAGCTTAGAATAAGAGCTATTCCTTCGTCTATACGGTCTCTAAAGAAAACAGAAACCCTATACTTTATATATAATTGAGAAGATAATGTAAACAAAGGCACGCACTGTCACCAATTAAATTTTATTTTCATATATTTTTCATTTGCTTCCTTCAAAAAGAGGATAAGTTTTGATACAAGCAAGAAATGTGTCGGCTCAAAAAGATTGGGCAGACGCTAACAGATTTATAATACTTTTTATAGAAGAAATAGAAAACAAATTATAATAAATAACAAATAACAAATGTGTCAATTAAAGGAAGTAGAAAATGCATGTCAAAATGTTAAGTTGGGTGATAATTTTTTTTTAAAAAAAATTTTAAGTTGATAAGAAGTTGTCCAACGTTTAAGTTTCAACATGTTTTTGTACGTAAATTGGATGAATAATTAATGAATTTACGCACAAATTCAAAGCGTAGAAAAAAATTGTAAATTGCAGAAAAATAGAACAGCAATGCATAACAAAATGAGGTAAAAAAAACATGATTAAAGAAATTTTAAAAGGGCAAGCAATTGTCAGAGTTTGATTTCCAGAACTTTGATATGGTATGAAGTTGGACAATCAATTATCCAAAAGACTTAAGTTAATAAAAAAAATAATTCAACTATTAAGTTAAATATCTAACATTGATAAACCAATGCCAGCTCCAAGCTTGTGTTAATACAAAATTAACTATCAATAAGGGACCGAAGAGAACAATTTTTGCATGGGGATATAATTTCCCCCATAAATTAATTTTTAGTATATTGGAACCTAAACATGTAAAATTCTTTGTAATAAAAAAAAAATCATTGGGATTCAATGCATAATGTGTGATTGGATCTATATATATTGATAGTGAAGCTAGAATCTTAACAGAAGTTCTTTTTTGGAGTCAAAAATAAATAAATATTGGGTTTATTGCTCTATACTTTGATCTTTTGTTGAATTATTAATTTTGTACCTTAATTTTTTATCTTTATTTAATTAATTATTTACTTAAAGGAGCTGCCGAAACCAGAAAAATAAAAACAACTAAGTAAGGCTGTTTTCAAGCAAAAGCTACTGCTCATCGCAAATGAAATTACTGAAAAGAAAAAGAATTTTTTTTATCAATTGCATTAACTCTTATGAGTAACTGACTAATTAATAAATATGGACTTTAACCAAATTATTTATCCATTTAGTTTGGTCAAATTTGACGAAAAAAGGTAAACACTTGAAATGTGGATTAGATTACATCATAATATATGTTTGGTTGAATTGGAGCTATAACTAATTCAATTATTTTATATACTTACTCTTAAAAAATAATATTTAATAAATTTAAAATTCAAATTTTAAAATCTATTGATTTTCTCTTTTTATCTCCGCGTTACCGTTCTTTTTAGTGCACCTGAACTGATAAACAGGAACAAAGCTACATCCAATATTCCAATCGGAGAATAAAAATCCATCTGTTTTTTATAATTACAAACACCAGCCACCCATAATTCTGTACAAGAATAACATATATGTCTTAAGGATACAAATCATCAAATAGATATTGTAACGAGTCACTAATAATATGGAATACTGATATATAATAACACCTTTTCTTTAAGCACGTATTGGCAATTAAATCATACGTCACGACCGGCAAATTGCTCCCCGGACTAGCTGTCTGGAATCTGGATACTGTAGTTTTAGCCGCAAACTTGGTAACGTTGATCGGCTTATAATGGCATGATTGCACTACAATATTACGCTAATTAACTTTTGAGAGATTTATATGATTGGGGTTCGATTTCTCGTACCAGGACAGGGAGTCCACCACTAAAAGTGGCGGTTAGCCCAGGGGAGAATCGTGGTGTCCGATGTGGTGACACTAGTTCGATTTGGAACATTCGGACGAGCGAGAGTGCCACGGTTTTCAGCTCTACTAGAGCCATCTCTTTTCCCAAACACACCCTGAATCCAGCTTGGAAAACTGGGTACTTAAAAGGGTTTTCAGGGCTGAAAACCCCGCCATCTTTCAACCACCTTTCTGGCTTGAATTCCAAGCAATCTGGACCCCATATCTCTTCCATCCGTCCCATGGCGTAGGGATGATAAGTAACCCTAGTTCCTTTCTTCAAGAAAGACCCGTCGGGTAATGTATCGTCCTCTTGACAAAATTTTGAATCGAATTGAATAGGAGGGTAGAGTCTCATACTCTCATGTACTGCCGCTTGTAAATAATGGAGTTCTTTCAACTGTTCAAAGCTTGTCAGGTCCTGGTTTTGTCCAATTACTCGATCTGCCTCTTGTCGAATCGCTGACCCTACGTTTGGATGCTTTACAAGTAGCCAGAACAAGCTTGTTAAACCTGATGCGACCGTGTCACGGCCAGCCAATAAAAAGCTTATAACAATATCTCTTAGGTAAGTTTCATCATTTGTGATGCACATGAAACGGGAGAGAAGGTCATTGCTGGTTAAAAACCCCATTTTACGCCTTTGCCTTATGACCTCTTTGGCTAAAACATTGATAATTTTGATAGCCCTCTTCAATTGCTTCTCACTGCCTAAATTGAACACCCTTTTCATTTTCCATACGAGTGGGGAAGCAGTCATGGCTCTCTCAGCTGACAGTTTCGAGGCCAAGTCAAAGGCCATGGCGAAGTTGGACATGGGGAGCGAAAGCTCTAGGCAGCTAGGATCTAGCCCAAAAGAGAACCGGCAGATGCTATCAAACGAAAATCTTCTAAACACTTCTTGTAAATCCAATACGCGCTGTTCTTTGCCAGCTGCGACCGATGATAATAACGGGATAAGCCGGTCTTTGATCTCACAGTTGATAATATCAAAAGCATAACATCGTATCGAGTGCTTCCCAAGCTCCAGTCTCGCCATCTTGTTCTGAAACCTCCAGGAATCACCGTCGACGTTGAATATGCCACGACCAAGGAAATCACCCAAGATCATGGAGAAAGGTTTCCCTTTTGGGAAATTGTCGAACCTCGTTTTGAGCATGTACTCAACGTTGCCAGGGTTGGCTGTGATCGTGTTGCCAAGAACATGGATATGGATGGTTTTAGAAGGCGCGTTCTTCAGCAGGTGAGTGTACCAATCACAAAGATTGTCAAATTGCTTCAACCAACTCAAAGTGAGATAAGCACTGCAAATCTCACAGTTGCACCACAGCTTTGATCTAATCAGTAAACAAAACAAGAGATAAAAAAGAGAAACTAGAATTGTCAAAGTGAAGACAAGGAAGCTTAAAGAAGCATAAAGGAATTGAAAGAACCACGAAGCTTCAAGTTCCATTGGAGTAGAATCAAAGACGATTCAAAAAAAAAAAAGGAAGAATTGAAGCTCTTATGAATCAGATTCTGAAAATTATAAGTTGTTAAAAACAGCTCTTCAAAGAGTATAGAGTAAGGCTCTAATCTAATCTTCTCTACTCACAAAGAAAAAAAGAAAGTTGAAATTAAAAATATATATAAAATGACGAAAAGAACTCTCTTGTTCTAAAGAACAGAGTCAGTTACTGGGCGTCAACGGAAGTAATTTGTGAACAATCAAGCCACGTGCTTTTATTCTTACTAGAATATGAATGTCCCACCATTTTGTGGGTTTAAAAAAAAGTTATGTTTTGAAAAAAAAAATAATAACTAAAAAAGAATTAGTAGTTTTTTTATATAGATTTATATATTTTTAATTTTAATTTATTTAATAATTATGTTTAATGTTTTAATAATTTCTATTTGAGTTAACCTAACAAAAATATGACATCAAATTCAATCAAAAAATATGGGTTGATATTAATCTTTTTAAATGCTATATACATTTAGAAGTATTTTTAAAATAAATTTTTAATTTTATGAAAAGCTAAATCATGTACTCTTAGATATCTTTAAATTAGAAAAAAAATTACTTTAAAAGAATACTTTAAAAAAGTGTTTTAGAGTTGTTCAAAGATTGAATTACTTATCAAATCTAATTAAACTAAATTTAATTCGAACTTGGACTAAGATAAAGTTCTGCAAACCTAGATTCGACTATGTTCAATTTATGCCTATTTTTTAATAAAAATATTTTTATTTAAATTTTATTATCAAATATATTTAAAATATAAAAATACAAGAAATTTAACTTTTTAATATTATTTTTTCTAAAAAAAGTACTAAAAATTTGTTAAATCAAATCATCGATAAGTAAAATTTTTTTTATCATCACAATCTGAGCCATACCAACTCATGAGCAATTCTAAATGAATCTTGTAATCCTTTTTTAAGATCAAAGTGATTGCCTATTCCTATTTCTAATTGATTAAAAGCGGTAAAATAAAGAAAAAAAAAAGCTATCTATAAAAAAAAATTATAAAACATGTCATAAGATATTTTTTTTTTTGGACCAATTGTCGTAAGATGTTTTATGTTCGGGATAATCTATAAAAGAATTTGGCTAGCCAATCCTGCCCACAAGTTTGCAAAAATGAACAGGCAAGTCTCGAAAAGCACATCTAATCTGCTAGCAAAATATTTTGACTACATACATATATGGCTATACGTTGCCCCTCACTTTCAGCCTCTTAAGTTTGTCCTTGCCTTGTTTGGCCGACAATAATTGATCTTGCGGAGGAAATGCACTAAATAAATCAGATCTATATGTTATATATATATATATATATATATATATATATATATTTAAATTCTAAACATCATCGATTTTAATATATTTAAAGGGAAACAATTATATTGTCTTTCATATTATAATTCATCTATCACTAAAATTGGGCTGCAAAGTGCAAACTAATTTTTTGCTTGAAGTTTATTTTGGTTAATAGAGTTTGTAGTTGGAAATTAATATTAAAATGTGTTTGTATATGCAATTCTAAAGTTTATAAAAAAGTATTACGCAATTCTCTCTTGAACCTAAGTCAAGAATTATCAAGATTCAATAATCAATATTTACTTATAATCACCTTTCATATTATTTTTTTGTTATTTCCAAAACTTCATATATAAATATATTCGAGGAACTACATATTGAGATAAAAATTTGAGGTAAGCTGTTCACGTTTATACTACTAAATAACTTGTAAAATAAAAATAATTAAAGAGTGCTCGAGTTTATACTTTACATATAAAATTAGTCTTTACATGTAAAAATTTCTGACTTAATATTATCTTATAAGTATAATGATGACTTAGAAGATTAGGAGCAAATGTAATTAGCTATCTAACAAGTCTAGAACTGTGGAAAATAACGTCTTTGATGTGGAACATGTGGGTCATAAAAAGGGGGCCACTGCCACTAATGGCATTACTCTGTATTCTCTGTAATTAATTAATTATAGTCTTCCAAAGTGGTCCTCTGGGGGAGATACCACATGAACTGACAGATAACCGTCCTACATATTCGATCACATGGTAATAAAGTTAAACAATTCTGCTTCCGTGGATCATTTTAAATTCAAACGCTGGTCTAATCATCATCTATTCGCTTGAATTGTTAATATCATTCGGATTTGATCTTTAATTAATATTTTATAGTAAATTACATGATTATTAAATTTTTTATTTTTTTAAAAATATTTATATTTTGACATATAAATCTCAAATATATTTAAGATATAAAATATAATTTTTTTAAATATATAATAAATTTTAAATAAATTTATATTAAATATATATGTCTTACATTCAACTTGAATCCTAATAATAAAAATCACCATCATTTTTTTGACTATTCTAAAAAACAAAAGTTAATTTCTACCATTCTTATGAATAATAAAATTATTTTTATATACGTTTGATTAATAATTAATCATTGTTCGTATGCACCTTAATTTTAACCGTAATAATTATATTTTTTAAATATTTTAAAAATTTTAATAAATATCTCTAGGTACATGCTAAACTTTCTTTTTCTTCGTATAATCATAGAGTACGAACTGAACCTTTTTTTTTCTCGAAGTCAAAAGAGTTTATTGAGCAACAAAAATGTTCCAGAGAACTAGCATAAAGTTAAGGCATTGAGTTCAAGATCAAACTGAAAACAACCACCTAATAAAACAAAATTATCAAACATCAAAAGAATTTAAACTCAGGTGCCTTACAATTATCTTAAATGAAAAAAAAAACCAAAACTAACCTAAATAAAAAATCTTTTGCTCCTTCAAGAACACAAAAGGAAGAACATAAACCACCTTAATTAATTATTGCACGTTTTAAATTTGGAGTTTTTCACCTACATAATTTAGGGATATGGAACAACTGTTTTTTTTTCTTTTTTTTTTTTATTTGTTTCTGCAGATTTTGAAGAAGAATTCCATGTGTTTTCTGTCTGGTTGCCTGCCTCCAACCCCACTATATTTTCCTGGCAAAGTTTGGCTTCATTTGACAACTCTCCATGCTTTGCATTAGTAAAACAAGCCATGATTTTGGTTTAACAATGGAAATCTCGGGTTTGGATAAGATTCGGAGATGGTCATGGAAATATGTTGCAGTCAGACTGTCAGAGACATAAGTGGCCCCTTTTGCCAATAGAACACAGCAGTTAAGGTTTTCTCACCATAGAATTACAGTTCTATCTGAGCTCTGACAAACAATAACAGTTTAAGGTGATAGTTTTGTACAAGCTTGGCAAATCTGTTTAGAACTATCCGGGCGGATCGATTATTCATTTATGCTTGAAAGTTTATTCAGTATGTTTTTAACGATTTAAATCGGAAAGGGCAATTTTGGTGCCGTGTCTGTTACGTTGTGCCTCAATATATGTTCTTTTTTCTTTTCTGGTTTCCTGAACAGATAAAACAAGATGAATTTGCTGGTAGCAAACATTGAATATGCATCTTGTTGAGGAATCTCGTTAATGGCGCCATGAATGGCTCGGAAAATAAAGAAAAGTCAGACTTGTATCAATCCCGCAATATATATATTATAGAGTTTATTAGAGGAAAATGGAGACCAATCTGAAAATTTGTTCAAAAAGATTTAAGTTTGTACACATATTTAACATGATTTGATTAAAAAGTTAATAGTCTGAATTTTAAAAAAATCTAAACCTAAAATGGATTAATCTCGAAATGGCCCAAACTTAAAGAAACCCGAATTCGGAAGGACTCGAACGAGTTTAATACTAAAAATAAATATGATAAAATCATAATTAAATAATATTTTATAAAACAAAAACTTTAATTATTAATTTTATTTTAATATTTTTTAATAATTTAATTAAATATTAAAAATAATTTATATTTTATTTACGATTAAACCTGTTCATGGGTCAAGCCTAAAATCTCAAGCCCGAGCTCTTATTTAACATGCCCAAACTTACCCCTTTATGCCAAAATTACTATTCATCATATTAAAAATAATTTTATTAATATTTATATATTTTATAATTAAGTTTAAATTAAAATATATTTTACTTTAATTCAAAATTACTATTCTAGGTAAAGCTTGATCAGCTCAGAACAAAAGGATGAGAATACGAGCAAGCCTAATTTGAGCAGGTCTATATATGATAAAATAATACTTTCATAAAAAATAAATTATATCATAGGCTTTAAAAAATTGTCAGATATATAATCCATTTATCATATTTTTTAATTTAATTAGTTAAACTTATTGAATTTGAGAGTTTATATATGTTAGTAGTAAAATTTTAAGTGCTTCTTTGAATATTATTTTTATTTTAGTATTATTATTTCAAGTAATGATAATTAAAGTGTGATAATAGTATAACAAAGTAATAAAATAAATTAAAAAAATATAAAAGTTATATTAGGTAATAGCATATCAAAAATGAAAAAGAAAAATCATATGTTAAACTTAGACTAGCAACTAAACTTGCCCATGGGTTGAACAGATCGCCTAGCTTGGCAGGCTCGGCACAATCAAGCCTGGATATTAAATTTTTCAGGTAGTCTCATCCTAAAACAATATTTTTTAATGAAATAATAAATTTTATTTAAATTTAATTATAAAATATATAAATATTAAAATTAAATAATTTTTTAATACTATTAATACTAATTCATGCCTAAATGGGCAGCCAAGCCAAATTTGACTCTAGGCTTAGAATTCAAAATTTTTTCGAGCTAGACTATGCCTATGAAACCGAATTAAAATTTTTTCAGTATGGGCCAGGCCAAAATCGAGCCGAGGCTTAGAATTTAAAATTATGTAAAAGTGATTATACTTAACATAAAATAAAAAATGATGTAAAACAAACTTGGACTTGAACCCAAAATAATTCGAACCCGCATAGATCCGAACCCGAATTGATCCAAACTTGAACAGGCTCAAACCCCAAAAAATTTAACCCGAATAGACCCAAAATCAAAAAAACTCGACTCGCCCAATTGCCACCACTAGAATTTATCACACCCATAAAAGTAGGTGAACAATATTTTCTTTAAAAGTTTGTTTTGTTTTAAAAAATAATAAGTTAAAAATAAAGAAGTAGTTTTTAAATTAAGTAGTTATTTTTTAAAATTAAAAGATAAACTAAAAAAATAATTTTTAAGTAGTTATTTTTTAAGATTAAAAAATTTAAATATCTTTAATTTTTAAATTTATTATAGACAATTATAATTTAATTTTTATATAATTTTTTCAACTAAATTAATTTTAGATGACTCGTGATACTAAAATCAATTAAGGATTTTATATATAATCAATCTCACAATACATATATACATAAATATATATATATATATATATATATAAGGTTATGTTAGTATACTAAGTGAGGCTTCCGTCACTAAATGCAAAGAAGAAGGTGGATAAGATCAAGTGAACCGGGGAAATTACATTACCAAATTAGTTTTTTTTTTTTTTTTTCTTTTACCTTCTTTGTCGTGTTGATGATTGCCACTCCAAGGGCTGATCAATTGAATGAGATCGACGGCTACTCTTCATGTTTGGATCTCCGCTCCTCACCGATATCCGTATGATTTAATTGAAACCTAAAACTGTCAAAAGCAATTGTCAAAATCAGATAACTCAAAACTATCCAATTCAAATAATTTAGAGTTCGCAAGTAATATAGTTCCAAACTACTTTAATTTCTTTCAACTTGAAATAAATTATCCAACAAATTTACCTGATCCCCATTTACCACCTCCACAGTCCTTGGATGGGCAGTGTGTAATCTAGTAATTAAGTATATATTAATCAAATAATTAATAAAGGGAGACGTGAAGAAGAAGGAGGAGGCTGAAAAATACAGTGTATCTTCAATTCTCAATCATATCGTCATCGCCGAAGCAAGTCGCACGTCGCCTGTCGGCCACTTTTAATGGTGGGTACCCCCATTGTGTAAAAAACGTGTCGAAATAAAAAGTATAGTCAATGATCATTCAATTTGATATACATTATTACATAGTGGATGACATTCTTAGAGATTTTCTATTTTTTAATATTCTCACTCTCATCGAGTCAAGTCCAACCATTTTTTCAAACAACTTGTCCTCAACGGCTTTCCAAAGATCAAAACCAATTAAGCACGTGTTAATATAGATTTATTTATGAATTAGATCATTATCTAAAATAATTTTATTTTTGTTTAAAGTGGGATGGAGTTAACAACTTCTGTTTTTTCGGACAAGACTAAAAGTTTTATTTATATATAAATTTTAATATGTAAAAATATATTATAAGCAAAAATAAAAAATTAAATAAATATAAATAAAGATAAACATATATATATAAAGGTATTT
>JBBYHM010000018.1:10682710-10702373 GCA_038381775.1 Adansonia rubrostipa | reverse complement strand
CTTTTAAAGAGAAAGGGTTTGTATTTCTAATCTGCCCCTATCCTACATGTAGGCATAATTTGTGATGTGACCCTATTTCGTAGATATAATTGTTGACAACAGTGACATGGGTTGAGAATAGAAGACTTTTTAGCCTGTAGAAAAATGCACAAAAACCGCCATTTCAACAAAAGAAATTAAAAGATTACGGCCAAAAATGATTATTACCAACAGTTTACCAAACCAAGAAGTGAAATTAGAAAAAAAAAAACAGAATTAATTCAAAGTGTCTAAAAATGATTAGTAAAACAAAAGAAAATTGATGATGAAAGAAGGAAGAAGAAAAGAAGTGAATGGAAGCTGAAGGGGTAAGGGTCTGGATGAGGGGTGTGTGCGGTGATGATGGTTCGAACCAATCCAGACCATCATTGCGAATCTTGTGACGGCCTAGCCCACCATCATTTTAGAAGCCCTCCCTAGCCGGAAAAGTCTCCATAATTGTCCCCTTCGACCCTTTGCAAAAACAAGGAAGTTCGAGTTCCCTCCGCTTCCCCCTAACACCCCTTCCATCATCATTCACATGATGCCAAATCCCTTGATCAACCATCATCATACAAAAACCAAAACATTAAAAGCCTCTCGGCTCCTAACCAGCTGCCTTCTATGCTTACACGTGCATGATTGTCCTGTCAGACGAGAGAATCATGTCCTCTGTTACACCATATTCTTCTCTCTCTCCCTATACTTTTTTGCTCTATATATTAACATCTACTTTCTTTGCGTTCCTCACTTCAGTTCCTTTCCTTTTATTTTTTTCAACTGTTGTTATTAGTTGTTGGAAACCAGAACTCAGCGTCCTCGGCCAAAGCTCTCTAACCAGTATCCTTCAAAAGGTGATCTTTTTAGAAAAGGGTAAAGAGTTTAGAGGCCCCCACTTTTCTTCTTAAGTTTCTCTTTTCTTTCTTTGAAAGGATAGACATAGGCAATCTGCCATGTTAATGGGCACTAGTGTAAGTTGATTTTTGAAGGGGCCTAAAATATTGTTCTGCTTTGTAACCGAACATCCTGCGCATGATGTTTTCTCAAACTGTTTGGATCCTGTTATCTTGTATGATAACTAGCAATTAAGTTCCCAATGTTGGAATTGTTTTCCTATTTCAATTTTCACCTCATTTTGAGGAATATCTAATTTTTTTTTCTTTATTGTTACTCTCCTTGGATTCTACAACATTTGTTTCTTTAATGGGGTTCTTTGTCTTTTTCCGGGTCTGAACTTGTTTTCCTTTTGTTTTTTTTTTCTTTTAACTACTGTCGGTCCTTTCTTTTACACCAAGAGGAAGCATTCTTCTACTTGAATACAAGGCCTATAACCCATTTCTATATGTCTAAATGTAACATGCTAACGCAGTCACCAACACGTTCAATATGCAGTCGATCTTCTATTGACCCTTTATCCCTTTCTTTCATGTATGGGCAGCCGAAAGAGTCTTTGGACAGCTGTTAATCTAATTCTCAGCCACCCTCCCCCTCTTCCCCGTTTATTTTACGTACAAACTATTTGGTCTATTTAAATTCTAGGACTGCTTCAAAAGTTATTATTCACAATTGTCTTTTGGCATCCACCTGCTCTGTTTTTCCTCTCTGGGTAGTTTTGTTATTGGTTTCTTACTTGTAAGATAACCACTATTATCTACCAAAGCAGGAAAATAGAGAGGAATTGTCCACAAAATTTACAGTTTTTTACAGGATTCAAGTTGGTTTTTGGATTTTATACTGACAAAACTGGGTGGCTTTCTTTCTTTTATCTGTATTCTTGGTAACTAATATTTTTCTTAACAGTTATTTTAAACTCTATATATTAGTGTATAACCATTTAGATTTTCTTGTCTTTTAACACATGTTAAAGTAGGTATTTTACTATTTTACATAATATTTTTATTCAATGAATAATGTTTAATATCGTGCATACAAACTATTAATGTGTTTTACCTTTTTCTACATTTTTAGATGAAGATAAGCGTGACTCTGGATTTAAATATTATTATAACAATGCTGTCCTCATGTGAAATGCAATGATTATTGTTGCAACGAAGAAAATGATGGGACACTACTCTTTTTTGTATTTTTGGGTTTCAGGGGCATTACAGGCGGTTTGAGAAAAGGGTTTCTTTTTGGTTCATGGTCATGGAAAGGTTGAACTCAGATCTGTACCTACAGAACTGTTACATAATGAAAGAGAATGAGAAGTTGAGGAAGAAAGCACAGGTTCTCAACCAGGAGAATCAAGCCCTGCTATCTGAGCTGAAACAGAAGCTTTCCAAGGCCAACAACAACAACAACAACTCGAAGGGAAAAAATTCAGCAAATACCATCCCTGACCTCAACCTCAGTTCCAGTTCTAACCCCAACCCTTCCAATTCTAGCCAATCCTGATCCAGCGAGATAGACATCATGACCCCACCTTGTCTTTTTTGTTTTGTGTAAAACCATAGCCAAACAGTTCTAGTCGTAGCTTCGGTTTAGTATCTTTCTATCAGGGCTTATTTCTATTTTCATTTTTCTCATTGCTTCTTTTTTTATTTTTTTTTGGAAGGTGGGGGCGGGGGGGTGTTTAACTGTTCAAGTATGATATGGGATTTGTGAACAGCAAAGGATGTATCAGGCAGGAATATAAAATATTATCATAGTTCTAGTTTTACTCTTACTCTCTCTCTCTCTCTCTCTAATTGAATAATGCCTCCATTTATATAGATGGCTGACATAATTAGGCAAACTCCATGTTTCAGAATCACCATAAAAACGTAGCGAAACTTAGAAATATATCTCTCTCAGCATCACTCGTTTTTGTTATCTTAATGTAATTGAACTCAATTCTCTAGGCTAGATTTTTCCTTCTATTACATGTAAATGGTTGAAAATTGCAGATCTTTTAAATAAACCCTGAATGTTTTCTTACCATAATAATTAAATTATTACGATGATTTTAAAATCGGTACCAAACATTATCTTGAGTGTTTAATAATAATGGTTTTAATATATTTCACTTGTAATATTGCTAACCTAATCTCTTGAAATATGATAATCAACCAACTTGAGATTGAATCCCTAATTTAATCCCTTCCAAAGCTAACATTTTCAACCCTTTTACTTTACATATCATTATATACCCTTAAGTATTATTACCTCATTTTTGTTACCATAAAAAATTAATTGCTACAACTCTATATTCAATAATATAATGTTCAATTATTTTATTGTCGTACTTTTTATCATCCTTAAACACGTGTTCAATTGTCAAATGTCATCTATATTAATTATTTTGATTTACATTTATCTTTTCATTAATTAATGATTTTATTTTTTATTACTTCCAACTATCCATCCTTGATCAAAAATTACTAACAAATATTCAATTGTAGATATCTCATTTTCTTAAAGATAAATGCATTAAGTTTAGAAACATTATGCCATCACATTATAAAATTAAAAACTGAAATGAACTATGTGGCACGCTTTTTAATTCACTTACGTAAATATATCAAAACAAACTCTTGAGTTCATTCATTGAAAAATTAAATCATTCTATCCAATGTGGGATGTGGGATGTAGAATCCTACATAATATTCTTAACTACCAACCCTTTTCAGCTGCTCTAGCATGTGAAGAAGCCAATTGCCATGGCTTAGGGAATAATCCAACACTTGAAACAAAACCATCTATAATTTATTATACATCTAATAACCGGTGGAAAAAAAAAATGCAGCTGCTGCCTGCTAAAATTATTGTTCTGAAGAAGTCAAGAAATATAGATTTTTTTTCTATATTTCAAGTAAAAATTTCAGAACAAAATATCATAGGATTAGAAAGAGGGCTTGTCATTCAGATTCTGTTCGTAAAGAAGGTGATGGGAGGGATCTAATCAGGGGTGACGTCAACAACTGATTCACAAGGAGAAAGTCAATGAAGCTTTTGTAAGCTTGAACAAGTGGCAACACAAAAAACCAACGCACAGACATGACATTAGGATTTAAATTACAACCGCAATATAATTTTTAAATTATACTTAAAAAAATGTTATCATTATTTTATAATATTAATTTTTTATATTAATATTTATTTAATAAATTATTATAATATTTATTAATTTGTAATCATAATAAATATAATAAAATAAAAAACACATATTTGTGATCTTAATTTGAATCTCTGACGCAATCGCTTGACTGATGCTATTTGACCATCAAGCAAACTCGCTCAGATAACAAAAAAGCTTGTCCTATCAAACCCAAAGGTCTACCCCCCACCCCTCTTCTGGCCTTTGCCCTTCATAACTACTGAGGCCACCAAACCCTGTCACCAACTCAGCTAGTCAAGTCGGAGACTAAAAGGATAACAAACTATGATGACTCGAATCTCCTTAGAAGACCCAGTAAAGGATTGGCTGACGACAGTCACTCAGTGCTCTATAATCCAAAGATCCAAAATTAAAACATGTTTTTGGAAGTAATATAACCCTTCTTTTTTTATCACTCATCTCTGGGATAGTCACCAAATCTTGAAAGATATATGACCTATTTGTCGTTGAATTTGTTTGCTGCAATCTCCTGAGGGCAGTTTTATTATGTCATCTCTAATCTAATCTGCTCTATTATAATGTCTCAAATAACTATGCAATACATATATATATGGGCTGAAGTAAAAACCAAAAAAAGATGGATCGTATTTGCTTACACATTCGTCGTACCTTGTGAGTGCCGAATTCCAGTTGAAAAATTAGGTTGGAGCAGAAAAAGGTTAATTTGAAACTAGCATTTATTCACAAAATGATATTACCTGATCAGCGACAAAAGCAAATTGTTTGCGAATTGCGATTTACATTCTGAATGCTAATCCTGAATCCTGAGCCATATGTAAAAGCAAAGGGGGATCCGAGGCAGAGACCTATGATGAAAAAATTGTATGCATTGCTTTAAATTCAAAGGTTAATTTGAAATTTAAGATGCATGCGATGCCATGCCAACCACCACAATAAAAGGAAAAATCTTAAGATTACCGGAGCCCTTTGGGTTTGCGCGGAATTTGCAGGGAGGACCCTCCGAAACCTATGTTAGATTTCCGAGAAAAAAAAAAATATATATATATATATATATGTATAATGAACTCCATTTTTAATTGAAAAAAAAAAGTTTGGATGAGTTGAAAAATTAATAGCGAGTTTTGTTATGAACAGACGTTTGATTGTAAAATTTGATAGCTGTGGAACCGTTTACTTCCTAAAAAGCCAGCGACTTCCCGCTCCCCTGGAGTTGATTTTTTCCGAAGTTAAAAGAAAAATGCTTCCGCCGCTGCCGGGGATCGAACCCGGGTCGCCCGCGTGACAGGCGGGAATACTCACCACTATACTACAACGACTTGTTCACCTCGATAGTCTAAATCAATTTTATTCTTCTTTACTATATGATAAAAAATCACACCTCAGCTATCCGAGCCGCATCTTTCCTTTTATTTCGATTTTTTTAGTTTCAGCTGTAAAATGTAAGAAAAAAGTTCAGTCAGAAACTAATGCCAGTGATTGTTGAATATGAACATGCATCCAGCTTTTAGTACAAGTATGTTTAAAAGATCATATCTTCATACTTATTTTTAAATATGTGCCAAATGCGGATACTTTAAAAAAAATCCGATAAAAGATACATGAATCTGAGACCAGAACAATAAAACAGTTTATAAATCAATTTCTCATTTTACAACAATTGAATGGTCTAAGATAAAAATCCTGGTCGATGTCGTGTGGGGCTTGGGAAAAAGAAACATTTGTTGCTATACATTCATTTCCTCATTTGCTTCCATCTAGTCAATGAAACAACAATATTTCTCCCATAGATGCCATGGCTAATTCCATAAACAATATCCTTGCCAACATCTGCAATTATTTGTTCTATCATCAGGCCGTGTTATAGGAAACAGAAGCCACGCAAAGGACAACATTCCGGCTATAAATGCCACACTAACTAGCCCTAAAATATATAGAACGAACACAAAACGTCAGCAAATGATCCAGGCATATACCAGTATACTATGAAAATGTAAAATATACAGGGATGTAATTGAAACTCCAATGGTGCACCTTTCCTCTGCACAAACAGCACTGGCAATCCCATGTAGTTGCAAAATGCATGGGCAACTAAAGAACCAACAAGGTTTCCAGCCAAGAATTAATGAGGCAGAAAGATACATAGTAATGAGACAACAAAGAACAAACTAAGCCATGCCTAGGAACATATGTAAACAAAAAGCAAATATGACAAGAAAAACAGGGCAATAACAACAGACATTTCCTCCATCTGCTTGACTGCTTCTAGGTTAATGCCAGGTTAGTTTGAATCTACAGGCTACATTACCTGCATCCATAATTTACCATTTTTATCCATCCTATTTACAAAAGGCAGAATTCCAGTGAAAAATTATCATAAAGATGACAGTGTTTATTAATAAGTAATTATAAACCTGTTCGAATGAAGAGAAATGAAGCATATGAACCGAAGACTACAGTGTAGCCAAGCTGGAGACCTAAGAAACCCAGCTATGTTCGAATAAGCAATGACATATAAGCACTAAAAGCATCAAATGCTATTCTCATTCCTCAACCAAAAGTGTCAAAATTTTCAAGCCATACAAATTTTATACCAAAATAAGAAAACAAGCAACCCTCCACGTATTTACATATTTTTTTCCCCTCTTCAACAAAAAATCCTGCTATTAGTTTGAGGAACATCTAGTTTGTACTCACAACCATGGAGGCTTTAAGCAAGCTATAATTATGCTGGCTGTAGATCTCCATCATATGGTTCAAATGTGCTTCAAGAAATTGACAAAACATGGTTAAAACGTTTACATGTCATTCAAGTCACAATGCATTGAGGAGCATATGGGTAGCATGATGTTCAACAACTCCTAAATGCACAAACGCATGTAAATGACCAACAGCTGCAAGTATGAACAAACATATGCAAGGTTGGATAACAAGATTTTAACATTGCATCCACTCAGTGCCAACCTTGTCCCTTTAAATGCTTTGCACTGTGGAAAAAAAAAAATAAATATAGATTGCGACACAAGTACAACATCAATATGTACGAGGTGATATGAATCCAAGTTAATAGATTTAAACAACCAATATAGATATATTATTAGGGCTTAACATTCGACGAAAAAAGATAATAAAATCCTCTCAACATGAATGATAGAACCGTGTTTAAGAAAAAAGGACTCACCTAAACTGAAGAAAGTAGGGCAGAGAATAATGACATTTGTATGCTTTAAATCCCCCACAAAGAAGTAAAGGAATCAAACATGATCTAAACACCAACTCCAATAATGGTGCCTGTTCATTGAGGTACTAATAAGGACTGAAGACTCAAGCCACAGGAAACTATTTCAATTTTTCCTCTAATTTTCTATTATTGTTGTTCCTCAAAAGACTGTGAAACATTCGACACGGAATGGAAAACGACACAAGAAACTCTCCACCACAAACTAGTTCACAGTATAAGCAACCAGAAGGTAAAACTTATCAACAATAAAATATATACGTACACATACCCTATTTAACTATTTATAGACCTTGAAACTATTGGAAATTTTTGCATTCCCCCCAAAGATGAGGAACCTCAATTGATTAGCATACTAACCACAACAAAATTCCACCAGAATAGAACATTGGAAGCAACAGGTGACATCTGGCCAGGGAACCTAAGGAGGGTACTTTTGATACAACATAAGAACGGCCTTTTGTCTTGATTCTTATGCTTCTTACACTTATTCACCAATAACATAGACTTGAGCACCAAAGATCCAGCATAGATAAGAGAAGTCAAGAAAAGAGGAAAGACGACTGCTTGCCACTGTTTCATACATAAAATTGCATTTCACTCACCAATTTGGGGTCTGCAGATCATAGGAAAATATAAATAATAATCCCCATAGCTACAATGTGCAAGATTAAACTGAAATGGAGCAAAGAAAGTGTATATATCTTACAATATGATCCGATCGAATGCCATAAACCCCAAACAAATAAGATGCCTCCACGCTTCTTATCTACCACAATCAAACATGTAAAAAATTGGGGCTAGAAGGGGAAACTAATAAAGTAGTTCGGATATAAAACAAATAGTAACTAGTAACATTGTTGTAAATGCAAAATGCATGATTTTACTTTTACATGAAACAATTCTGTTTGAATACCTGTTAACAATTTAAGCATTTGCTAGTAAATTAAGTTCATACCTCATAGAATGAAAGAAATTTCAACATCGGGGCAATTTATAAAAAAATAAGAAATAAAAAAATAGCGGAAGTGAAAAAGGGAAACAAGGGAACGGTCGAGGCTTTACTGGGAGGAGGAAAGCACGGAAGATAACGGAAGCGACAGAGGAAACGGCAGCGCAGATAAACCGCCGATCATGAAATCCTTGAAGGATTGTGGAGGCGGAAGGCGGAGGATCGTAGTAGGAGCATAAAGCGTCGCAGCGTAAAACAATGTTATAGAGATGCAGGCAATCACCGCTTCCGGCTTCGATAAACTCCCTTTGCTCTCTTCCATGTTTGGATTCGCGACGGTGGCTGCAGCGTGGGACGCGGGAGAGAGGAAGAGAGAGTGGGAAATATAAGCTGCTTCCGGTTCAACTTCTCCATCGTCTTCGGCTTCTAAGTGCGTAGGGTATTGATTTGGGGATGACTGGTTGGGTCGGAATCCGAGTATTTTTGTTTTGAGGGTTTTCGGATTTTGGTTCTTTTGGAATTACCCTGCAGATTAGCTCGCAGCTCGAAATCGAATTAACCCACTTAATTTAAAAAAATGCTTAACGTAATACCTATAAAGAAGAAATGGAATAGAATTAAGAGTAAAATTGGTAGTTTTATTAATAATTTGATTTAATAAAATAAATAATATGAGATTTAAATTTTTAATAAAAAGATTTAAAATTTTTTACATAAATTTTATATTACGTTTAAAGCTTAAATAATCATTTTACTACGTGCTAAATGACTATGCAGGAAGTTTGAAAAAAAAAAAGCAAAAATTGATCATTTTAAAAATTAAATGGTCCAATCGTTATAATGTATCAAATGATTTGTAATATAATAGCTATATATTTAAACCAAACAAACTATTGAAGGTTGATACAATTGACATTAGGTGAACGAGGGAAAAAAATAGTTACTGTAGATAATTTTTTATGAGACTTTTTTAAAATAAAATTAATTAAAATATTTTAAATTTATAATAAAATGATATTTTTGTCATTTCATTTATAAATTTTTAATAATTTAATTCGGGTCTTTATATTATTTCACTAAATAAATAGGTATAACTTGATTTAGTGACAAAAAAAACTCAATTAACTATTTTATTAATAATTAAATTCTGTCATGTCCACTATATAGGTGAAAATATATTTATTTAAAAATTAATTAAATTTTAAATAATTTTTTATTTACTTAAATAATAGTTTAAACTAAATTAAATCAATTTAAATTATTAAAATTTTTACTTAAATTTAACCCAATATAAATTAAACATATCAAACCGATTAAATACCATGGCCATGAACAGGATTAGCGACAGTTTCATGTAATCTTCAATTTTCAATCCGGTTGAAACCATTCCCTATGCAACAGCCTTTGCCTGGGCATCTTTCTATGGTAATATTGTTTGTGTTTTTACTGTCTAACAATAAGTTTAGTAGTTCTAACAATCCTCAAGAAACAGCGACGCTATCACTTGTTACAAAAAAGGAAAAAAAAAATATCGAGCACTGGATCTTAGGCAGTATCATTTCATAATAAGGCCAGGAACATTTAGTTCTAATATTTACGACGAATCCAGTCAAAGAAAAGATCATTAAAAAGAAAGTATATACTCAAGTAATGGCTCTTCTATTTCTTTAGATACAGATTTTCTTCTAAGGTACAACTACCATTGATCTATATATAATGATGGATTATGGAAATGCTGTTATAGAATGGATTTTGAGACAATTTGTCGCCTACGACTTACGATCTTTTAACTATTTTTTTTCCCAAAAAAAAATTGAAATGCCTTTTTGTTTCGTTGGGATAGTTAGGTCTACTTCTTGATAACTTTATAATAAAAAGTTTACGTAGAATTGGGATTTGATCTTATTAAAATTGGCTTATCAATTATAGGTGAAATTTTTTAAATTTTAAATGAAATTAGTTTTTTTTTGGCCAACTTTAAGATTTGAAAATGGGGATTGCTGACGCTTGAGTGGAAACGAAATTAACAGGATAATACATATTTCGTGAGGTATATTAATAAATTATTTTTAAAAAATAGATAAAAGTTTATTGAGAGTTCATATACCATAATGAAAGAAGCATATCTTATACTATTGAAATTAGTGTTTTAATCCTATACTTTGAAAATTGTAGCGAATAAAAAATGATTAATAGTGACAAAAATATTGATAAAATGTTAATGTATCGTATAATGTAAAATTTTAAATTTTATATAAAAAAAACCAAATTCGACATGCAAACCAAACCTATTTATATATAAAATTTAAAATTTCACATCACAAAACACGTCAATAATAGTTTTAAACTCTTTTTTAACATAATTAACAAATTTTTTTATTTATTATAATTTTCAAAATATAAAGATTAAAATATATAACTAATATATTTTTCATTGTAATGTAAACTTTTACAAAAAAACGTATAATAAATTCTTGACCCACTTATAAAATTTTTAAAAAAAAATCATTAATAATATATCAAAAACTATACATATTTATAGTTTTTAAAGTTGCGGTTTCTCTCAATCAAAGCAACTTCAATAATGTCTAATGTTATGTACTATTTTTTTTTTTTTTTGGTTACATATCTTCTACGATGAGATCATGCGATTTAACTTTTCCGAACTTCCTAATTCCAACATTAATGGGGACAAAAATCTATTGTCTTCTTCATTGTCCTATATTCCTAGACCAAGACACTGGTTGGAATTTATTGAAAAAGTAATAATATTTAAAAAAGCTAAAAATATTTTTTTAACATATAATTACTTTTACTTACATCAAGTTTTCTATTTTTTATCTTCTACAAGTATTTCAAAGCTCATTGCATTTTATCAAAATAAAATATATTAATTGAAAAACACCCAATAAAAAAGGGCTATGACGAACAAATTTTATGAAGGACAATTCAATCATAGATATATAATTTTGACAATTGATGTTATGATCAGCCTGCGATGAACGTATAATGCATGCCAAAAATTTGTGTTTTTTAATCAATTGCATACGTGCATCGGACATTGCTACGGACAAATGTAGTCGCAGTTGAGAAATTGAGTCTCTCTATTGCGACGAATTGGTCAACTGCGACAGATTTTATCGGTTGCCGAACCTTCCACCAAGTCTATATCCTACTGCCTTTATTTCTTTTTCCTTGCTGTTTATTTATTATTTTTTTGATGGATTAAAACTGCTGATTATTGAGTATTATTATTTGGGTTATTATGTCTTGAATACGTTAAGCTTGTATTTGGAACTGTTGAAGAAAGATTATGTGCATGAGATTGACATGTTAAAAGAAACCCTTGAAAGCCAAATTGATCTGGATTGTTGTAAATTTGTTATATTTTTTACCTAAATTTGTTGACGAGCGTTCTACTCACCATCTTCCATCCCCTTCCACTTCACAAAACAAAAACCACCACATATTTCATCAAACACTCTTGAAAAAGCTTCCCATCAAAGCAATCTGAAAGCAATGGCTTCTGCCATCAAAGAAGAAATTCCAGAACATGGAGCAAGAACCAAAAGCAAGACCCAGAGCCTAACATTCGAGGTGATGGAAGACGAAGAAGAAGAAGAAGAAGAAGAAGAAGAGCTGTTCGAGATCAATCTAGAGGCAGTTAACAGAATCCCACCACCACATTACTGGGAAGCATTTTTCACTGCAACCAGCAGTGCATTACTTGCCAATTGTTTGTTACCTATTTCTGATCTTTCCAGTGCAATCCCTACGGCATCTGCAGCTATAAAACAAAGAAATGAAAACGAGGGCACGATATAAACAGAAAATTTTAAGTGTAATTTGAAGAATTATGATAATCCAAATCTTGTTGTGCCATCTGCATATTGCCATATTGAATTAACTTTCGAGACTCTTTTTTCCCCCATTTCTTTTTTCCTGGTGATGTTTATGTTATTTTTTCGAAGTTCCGTTGAGCTTTGGTATTTGCCAAATGCCGTTTATTTTTCCCTGTCAGTCAGACGTTCTCTAGCATTTGGGCTATTTTGAGGTGAAAACCGGTAATAGACCGTAAATTGATTGACCCGAACGACCCATTAAAACCGAAAATATGTGATTTTTGAGATCCTTTTAGCCAATTTAATTAAAAGACCCATCCATTGTGGTTTAACCCAAGTTAAAATTAAAGCCCATTTATTTTGGCCTTTATTCTTCTGGGGCATTTGCTGATGTTTCATTCTTTCAATTCATTCTTCAATCTCACATCAGCTTACCTTTCAATCGTTTTTAGCCGCTGCTTGCTCTCCATCGATCCTATTCTGTCAATGTTTGCCAATGCTTTTGCCTGCTTGTTCACTCATCACTCAAGATGAAGCTTCACTTACGGCAACTGCTTCCATCTGCAATTCTTTACCCTTTTTTTTTTTTAATTTTGTGGCCTGCAAATATTCTTGTAACTTTGTTTGAATAGGCACAGTATTAATGTTTATGTTTAATGGATTTATTAATGATCAGAAATCATAATATATCTAAAAAATATTAAATTATTATTTTTCTTTTTTTATTATTCTGTTAAATTTAATTTTAAATTATTGTTGAACACGCTAATTCAATTAATTAAATCGAAAATTAAAAATTTAACTGGTTTAACCGTTAATATAATATTTTCAAATCGATTGAAAAAAAAAATAGAAGGGAAAAATGGAGTGTTCATCGATGATTCAATTGCCTAAGCCAAAAGTCAATGGAAACCTGCAGGCTGCAAATGCATCAGCCAGCCAGCCAGCCTTACACCTGCAGAACTTACAGTAACAAGTAATAGTAATAACAACAGATATGTAAGTGCAATGACAAACAATGAATGAACAGATATGAATATATATATATATATATATATGTATATATCTTTTTTCTCTTGTGTGATTGGTATCGGAACGAAAGTCTGCTCATCCTGCTACGTGCTTTTTGCAGGCAGCTGGCTGGTTCAGTTCACTATTTTATGTGCATGGAAAACGTTAATAAGTAGTGCTTATATAAAAAGGAAAGGGTGATCAATATATATATATTTTTTTAATTTAGTAATCTATTAAATGTAAAAGAATTTTTCAAAAATTGGTAAATTAATAATTATTAACCCATGCCTAGGATTTGTTTCTTGCATGACATTCAATGCAAAGTGTTCATAAAAGTTAATGAGTTAATATTAATGGTCTATTTACACCAATTGGAAATTATTTAATTACTAATTTAATAAAAAATTTTTTTGAATTTAATACATTTTTACTTAATTGAAAAAATTAATGCATACATTAAACCTTTTATTCTATAAATATAACCTGAGCTAAAGTCACTAGACAATGGTTAATATTTTTCAATATTTATATATATGATATTATATAATTATATTTTTTATTTTTAAAATTACTAAAATTGAGTGAAATTAAAAATTTAACGGTGATTGTTGTCATCATTATTATGCTATTAATTCCTAGGGTAAACTACATCAATGGTGACCAAACAAGTGGCACTTCCGTTTTAATCACCAAAATTTTAAAATTTTAAAAAAAGTCACTAGTATTATTATTTTTTTCTCTAGCTTTTGGTCACCAAGCCATTAAATGTTTAACGGCTGGATGACGTAGATTATTTTTTGCCAACTGGAATGTCCCAGTGGATTAACTCCGATAGGGTTTAGGGCAGTCTGAAAAAGGAGAAGAAAATTAGGGAAAAAATTTTGAAAAGAAAAGAGAAGAAACAAAGTAGAGAATGGACGAAGCAGAAATAGAAACAGAAAAGAAATAACTGATTAAAATTAATAGTTTTTAAAAAGAGAACTTCCATCTAACACAAAGCACTAATATAAGAAGTTGAAGCTTCAAGAAAACATAATGGAGATATTTAAACAAAACTATCTCAATTAACATAAATATGCTCAATCAATTCCATCCCTGATGTATGAAACTTGCGCAAATTACATCTCCTTCTCCTTTAAAATTAAGAGTTTTTTCTTTTTTCAGATTAACTCTTCTCTTTGTCGAAGTAGACTGAAAAAAAGGCAAAAATTTAAAGCATAGAGATTTAGAAAAGAGAGCAAGTCAAACTCGCCCATTCAGCAGCCTTGATCGCCATTGCGGAACCATGAGAATGGTTCATCGTCCACTTCACCACGATGGGGAACTACGAGATGTGGACTCCACCATCAGCTAGGACCTCGCTCGCACGGGGTCCCGCTAAAGACTGATTCCTAAAGGCTCTGCCGACATTGTCCCTGGAGTTGTCGCGGTGGTTGTTAAGGTCATCTTTCTTGTTGTTCTTTTCTTCTTCATCCTTCTTCGGAACAAAGTTGTCCACTTCTTGGTGGTGTTCACTCTCGCTTCCGCCATTTTCATCAACCGTGACCATCTATAAAAAAAAAAAAAGGGGAAGGAAGAAATTAATTTTAATTTTGAATTGGAGGAAAATGAAAGAAAAAAAACGTAATTAGATTAATTTATTGAACTATTAGAAGGGAGGAAAATGGAAAAAGGATGGGAAAAGAGAGTAGAGATTTGTTTAAAGGAGAAGTTGCCATTGCTTTAAATTTTTAGAAGGGGAATTTAGGGAAAGAGAGATAGAGTAAAATTTGGAGAAATTGTGGGCTTCTAAAGAGTTTAATCATCTTCACCAATTTCTTCTCTGCTTCTGCTTCATCTTTCTCTACTTCGTTTCCTCTCTTTTCTCTTCAAACTCCAATTTTCCATTTTTTTTTCCATATAACCTTAAACCCTCAAATAGGTATTATTCCAGCTACAAAAACAAAAAACCCATGTCCTTTAGCGTTAACCATTTAACGGCTGGGTGATCAAATTTTCAAAATTTCACAACATTGGTGCACTTGGAAAGTTGGTGACCAAAATAAAAGTGCAATAATAATTAAGTGACTACTAGTGTAATTTACCTTAATTTTGGCTATTTTATAGGTTTCGAAACCTTGTCTAATGATCAACTGCTCTTCGTAATAACGTTACAGAATTAAGTCATGTAAGGAAATTTATCTTTCTTCAAAAAGGTCGAAAACTCAAATTAAGAAAAAATAATATATATTTCTTTCTTTTTCTTGAAAGGAGTATGTTTTTATAATTTAAAAGAAACTATATAATCACCGGAAGATGCATATTCAATGTTGATTTGGAAGATTATAGTTTGGGTTAAGCGTTCGGTGAGTTGGATAAGTTTTGTTTAAAATTTTAAAAATTGAATAAATCAAATAAATTTAAAGAATTAGTTAAACCAATTGAATTAAGTTAATAAATAAAAAAAAAACTAAATTAACTTAAGTTAGTCAATTCGGTTAGTTTGATTAATTTAAACTATTAAAAAATAAATTATTGATATTATTACATAGAAATTATAGTATATAATATATGTAATACGAATGATCCGTTATATATATAATTAAAAATTAATATATAAGTATATTTTATTTACATTATATATAAAATATAATTAAAATTAAAAGAGTAAGTTAATTTATGTTATTCAATTATCAATTATAAAAATTAATAACAGACTAAATTATTAAATAAATTAAATTAATTAATTAATTAATTTTAAAATTAAATAAATCGAACTAAATTAAGATCGATTTAATTTGATAAATCAATTCAAATGATTAAATACCAACCTAATTATAGTTGAGTTAAACAGAATATGAAGTTAAATTTTAGTTTAGTTGAAAAAGGTTTTGTGGTGTTTGTGATGGTTTCTGACAAGACAGCATGTTAGGCTCCCTAAACTAAAAATGCAAAAGAATTTGTACCCTGTGGCTAAGATCAAACACGAATGTTTTTTTGGTTCGGAAATCCTTAAACCAGACTATATCAACTTTTCTAGAATGTCTGTGTATCACACGCGCGCGTAGTTTTCCGACAAGATTTTGATCAGTAGAATAGAATCATCGATAAATTGGTGACAAATTCTTAAAATTCGTAGATTAATTACCATTGCAGAAGGCCAATAAACTGCTAAGCTGCGCGCATGAGATGACAAAGGCTGGAGAGCAGAGGAAAAGAAAGGTGAAAATATTATTAAATGCATAAAGGATCCTGTTTATTAGTGATTATGAGTACCGACTAATAATTATTTAATTATAATTTGCAAAAATTATTTTTATATTATTTTTATTAAATTAAAAAATAATTTATTAATAGCATGTTTATTTCTATAAATATTAACTAACCTGCATCTCGATGGCCCATTAGTAAATTGATTTTTAGTTAAGGAAAGTCCACCATCTTTTTCACTTAGCCAATTTAGAAATTCCACTGAATTTCTTAAAAAACTTTGAAATGACCTGGGTGCACTAGCAAGTTGCAGTCACTGGCTCAAGCTGCCCAGTCAACAGTGGTGGAGTCCCCTTTATGCTTCCTTCTAAAAGAATCTCTCTGAAAATGGGTAAAAACTTCATCTTGAAATGTTGCATCTGTTATTTTTGGGAAAGTTCTATGAAATCAAAAACAATTTTTTTTTTTTGAATATCTTCTCATTTTCCTTAAATGAAAAAGAAGAGTTTCCATTAGCAGGCCTGTTAATATTCATGCACAGTGCTTCATGTACTTTTAATGTTTTCTTTTTTTTTTTTTTTAAAAAAAAGAGAGTTAGATGACAACTTGCTTTGTTTTTTTGGACCCACTTTTCCAGAATTGTTTATAATTCATTTCTGACCTGAGTATTGAAAAGAAAAATAAAAAATAACCCTAGTGTTAAATGAAATGTTATTAGCCATGAAAACAGCCAATGAAAGAACCAATTCCAGGGTCCCCCAACTCAGAAATAATCATATAAAACTACCAAATATGATTGAATATAATTATTTAAAAAGGTACTAATTTATCTGATATATTCATTTGTCATAATGGAGTTATTAGGAAAGAGTGATAGATATGGAGAAATAGACAGTCCACTCATTTTCCTCCTTCATTTCCCATAGTATTATTAAACTTATAAGTCTTAACTCTAAAAGCCTAGCTAGCATTGCTTAGGTTTAGAGAACGTACAGTGTTTCCCACAGGAGTTTCATATTCTATATATAGAGCTTCTGCTTGCCCACATCCTCCATCAAGAAACTCCGATCGAGTTGTCTTATTTATATATATAAGATCCCTTGTTCTTTCAGTCCCCGGGCACTCGAACAGCTGGGAGGATATGTCAATGGCAAGGATGGCAGAGCCTCTCATTTTTGGGAGAGTGATAGGAGATGTTCTGGATTCTTTCATCCCAAGCATTAAAATGGCAGTCAGCTTCAACAACAAGCAAGTCTGCAATGGACATGAGTTCTATCCTTCAACTGTCGCCACCAAACCTAGGGTAGAGATTGAAGGAGGTGAAATGAGAACTTTCTTCACTCTGGTAATATTGTTCACCTTTCTTACTTCAGCTCTCTATCTGTCATCTTTTCCCCAAGTTGCTTCACCTAGGTCTTTTTACTGTTTAAATTTGATGCCCTCGTATTTTTATTTGCAGGTCATGACAGACCCCGATGTCCCTGGACCTAGTGATCCTTATTTAAGGGAGCACCTTCACTGGTACAATCACCCTACAGCTCTCAATAATATACATGTAGTAGTAAAACAGTAGTAAAACTTAACCCTATATATTTTTGGGTTCATCGCAATACATTCAATGAACCAACTTTTTTAATTTCTGTTGAATTAATCAACCAATTACTTTCACTATATACAATAGAAATATATAGATATATATAAGTGATCTCTCTATATATATTATAAAATTGACTGGTTCAGATCCATGTGTCGCGGGCTAAGACTTACTAAAAGTCTTGGGCATAAACTAACTCTCGGATCGTGACATACAGGCACATAAAAAAGTTAAGTACTACTGAGATACACCTTAGTTATTGACGGGGGCCTGGGATATATGGTTACCAAAGCGGCTTCAAAGTCCACTGTTTCCACTTTCCATCGCCACCATAGCTTCATCTGTTAATCCATGTAGGGACCCAAATTGATCTTGAAAAGCAAAGCTTTGATCTAGTAATTAATAATTAGGATAACAACAACCGTACACTTACAGTGATGTCATCTCTCTATTATATAATCACCTGTAATAATCAAGTCCTGCATGCATTGATACGAAAGATCTTAGTTGCCAATTGGAAAAGCTACAAACAGATACCAAAAGAAAATATAATAGTGGATAACAGTTTCATTGATCTGACCATTTGACAGGATAGTGACAGACATCCCAGGCACTACAGATGCCACATTTGGTAGGTTTTCATGAATAATTAAGTAGCCTTGGATAATTTAAGAAGATGAAAGAAATATACTGATCTTCTTCCTTCTTTTTTAATCAAACAGGAAGGGAGGTGGTGAGCTATGAAATCCCAAGGCCAAATATAGGGATCCACAGATTTGTGTTCGTTCTTTTCAAGCAGAAACGAAGACAGATAATTGGATCACCTTCTTCAAGGGATAACTTCAGCATCCGAGATTTTGCTGCTGAGAATGATCTCGGCCTTCCTGTTGCCGCTGTTTATTTCAATGCTCAAAGAGAAACAGCTGCAAGAAGACGCTAATTAAACCAGACAGAAAGTGATCATCAACACTCAACCAAAAAAACAAATCCATTTTCAATTGAGGAAAAAAAAAGATTAAGAAAGTGGGGTTTTGAAGTAAATTGTGTGGCTGTTTTCTTATTCAGTCTAAAAGATACAGTGCTTATTGTCAGTACCATAAATAAACTTGCTGCAGAGATTTCCTCCATGAAACTCTCTGCCGTGGTTTGATTATCAATAAAGAAGCGTTGAAGGTTGAGAAAAAAGGTTTTGGGTACATTGAAGTGAAGTACAAACCTATGTGAATTATTTAGTGTTTTTGTCGGTGTAATTTGTGATGTCTCTACCAAAGTACTTGCTTGGAGTTGGCGTGGCACAAAATTACCCTTTCAATCTTTTCTTCTCTTGTCTATCTACAGTTCATGAAACGTTCTCTGGGTTTGATGGCATTATTACTATATTGATTAAAGAAAAAATGGATTTTTTTTGAGAAATTAGAGGTTAATTTACTATTATTGTCTGAAAAAATATAATAAAAAATTATAATTTAAAATTTTTTAAATACTTAATATTATTTTAAATATATTTTTAAAGTAAAATCAAATTTATTAATTAAATTAGTTAAATTAAGAATCGAGTATTTAATCGATTCATTACACGATATGGACTATCCAAAAAAATAACTGGTAGAAAACTGGAATAACAAGGTAAAAACCTGATTTAATATATATTTTTTATTTTTTTATATTGTTGAAATTTAAAACATTAACTTTAGTTTTATATTAAAACTAATAATTAAATCAAGGCTTAAATAAAAAAACCCTTTAATTATAGAATCTTTTT
>JBBYHM010000018.1:10657247-10675610 GCA_038381775.1 Adansonia rubrostipa | reverse complement strand
TGAATGTGTACAAGTATGATTCAGTGAAATTTTTATGATTTTTGTGTTATTTTCTAATTATTGAAAACATAGGGACTGAATTATAAAATTGCAAAAAAAAGATTTTAGGCCTTCCAAGCTTGGCTGAAACCTTCAATACATCTAGGAATATGTTTCATGCATTTTTATCATGTTCAAATACATTTTTTTAGATTTTTAGGGTCTTTCTGTAATTTTAAAAATTTTAAGGACTAATTTGTAAAATGAAAAAAAAATTGTGTCAAAGCCATGAGTGTTTGGCCAAATGCTTATTGTGACTTTTGATGTGATTTCCATGATTTTTGTGATGTGTTTGATGTTGATTTGCGATTTTATTTCATGAAGAGATCAAATTGAAAAAAATAAAATAATTTAGAGGGGCAAACCTTAGCATTTTAGGGTCAAAATGGTCATTCCACATATCAAATTTCCATTTAGAGTATTTTGATCAATTTTAGAGTGTTTCTAGCATTCCTTTGATCCTCCAGTGCAATGTAAAATGTATTAAAACCTTTTGTAGTCTTTCGACTCTTCAATTGGATACAAAATGCAACTTTTAAAAATTTAGAGACAATTTAAGAAAACCTTTCATTTTAAGGTTAAAATGGTTTTTTTTTTTTTCATATCCATTTACCCATTTAGGTTATTTTGACCATTGAGAACCATTTCTAACATTTTTAGTTATTTTGGAGTTAAAATATAATTTTAGGAAATTTTGGGGCTTAATTGTAATTTTTACATTTTAAGTCACTTTTAATATTCTAAGTACCCGTTTAGGGTTAAATTGCCATTTCTTATCATTTATAGGTTCTTTAGTTTTATTAGGATGCTTTCAAGACAAAGGTAGTCCCTAGAGGCATTTTAATAATTTTTCCTTAAAACTAGGTCTTGTGTTATCACCGGGATTCTTTCATGACAAAAGTGTGCATTAGGGTTTTGTTCATCTTTTATAATCATTTTTTAGTCCTTTAAGGTTACCAGGATACTTTCACGTCGAAGGTATACCCAAGGGACATTTGGGTAATTTTGTATTAAAACCGAGTCCTTTAGAGTTACTAGGATATATGTATGTCAAAAGTACTCTAAAAGACATTTTTCTCTTATCGACCATGTTCGAGTCTTTTGAGTCTATTTTCGTACATATATTCGAATTGAGGCTTAGGACAAATATTAATATTTTTGATAAAAACGAAAATTTCTAAAAATTAAGGCAATATCTTCGGGTTAAAATAGTATGTGAAATTTCTCCCAGAATATAAGAGGAGTCCTATGGATTATTTTAATAACAAGATATCCTTTTCTAAAAAAAAAATAAAAATCTAGATTTTTCAATTTTTATAAAATAAAACCTTTTGTATTCCTTCGGCTCTCCGGTGGGTTACAAAATATATTTTGATTTTTAAAAGCTTTTGTATTCCTTTGACTCTCTAGCAAGGCACGAAAAAGAATTGTAAAAACTTTCATGTTTTTTTTATTCTCTGAAAGGGTGCAAAAGATATTTTGATTTTTGAAAATATTAAAAACTTGTTTTTCTCTAATGGAATAATAAATTTGGGAATATGGACATTTTGATAAATACGAATCATAGTTAAATATCGGATATGGAAATTAAATAAAAATCTAACTTTAAGTTAGCTCCTAATTAATAAGTACTGATTTTCAAACATCATGAGAGGGATCAATCCTTACTCATGATTTTAACTAACTCTTTAATCCTTTTATGTAATCTCTGGTATTTTAGCAAATCTCAGAGTTTGTTTTTATAAGTTTCATAACCTTAGAAATATAAACTTCAATAAATGACAAATCTCACTTGGCCAAAATAGATTGGTGGTGACTCTGCAATAAATAGACGTTTCATAATGAATATTTAGAGTTAAATCGAGTGAGTAATTCATCTCGATAACTAAGTCCCCAAACACGAAAAACAAAAAATAATATTAATAATGATATGGACCCTTAAAAAATAAAAGAATAATGATATAGAGATTTATATAGGAATGAGGGGTATAACGACCTTTAAAGTCGGGTTGATCAAGATTCGTATCTGAGCCATGTTGGGGCACACATAAGTCATACACTGTCCTCCACACAAATCCCATACATAATATTCAAAACTAATGCACCACGAGAAACACAAAACAACGGAACCTAAAGTTCTTAATATGAAAACTAAATAATACCTAAGAACAAAGACAACACCCAAATGACACCAAAGTTCCCAACATGAAAAAAAAAAAAAATCAAACCCAAAGTAAGAACATAAAACAACCAACTGGGGCAAAACTACCTGACAAAAATCCAAATCACATTTTCAGTAACAACTTAATAAAAACATTCTCAAGTTCTTGCATAAACTCAACACAATAGGTTGACGAAATCCCCAACAATGAAAAAAATTTATTCAACCATTTAACCAACCTACGAAATTACCACTCACCAAATACAAATTTATAAAGCAAATAAAATAAGACTAAAATAAAAAATAAAAACATCAAAAACATTAAAATAGAAAACAATATATAATATAGAACATAAACCATATGAAACATAAAATGTGAACCACTGAGATGGAAACCAACGTTAGGCCAGCGATTATTTCCTCGCAACAACAACGTTCTCCTTTGATAGCCAACCAGAAAACCATCAACAATGAACACTGAAAGGATTAACCAAATCCTATTCTAATGTACGAGAAATATGCAATAAATACAAATAAATCTATCGACGATGTGCTTATCTGTTTTTTCTAGATCTACTATTTCAATCTACAGAAGATTCACAATAAATCAATACAGCAAAATCCTCCATCCCTACTTTTTTTGCTTTGTTTAATCTCAATCTAAAAAAAAAACAGCGAGAACAAGAAGAGAAGCACACTCTTCAGCCAACGAAACAGAGAAGAAAGGAAAGAAGCACCAACATGCACCGCTCAAGATGAGTTTTTAAAATGCAAAGTCACCTACGATGTGGAAGGCTGAGGTAAAGCTCCGTTTTCCCTTTCTATAGTTGAATAATTATATTATCTCCCCCACTACTTTAGTTTTATCAGATGCTTAGTCACCAATTATGAGCCTCTAATATTACAAATGGTGGTTCCAAGTGTAGTAAAAAGTAATAATTGATACACAATTAATGGTTCAAGAGAGTTCAATTTGACATGTTCAAGAGCATGGCTATTCATGTAGTCAAATTTGAAATATGATAGCTTATATTCAAATTTATTTAGATTATTATTTAATAAATTAAAATATTTTTATTTTAATTTAATTATAAAAATATATAAATATTAATATAAAAATAATTAATATTTTAATTGTAAAATGAGTTTTTCAAAATCAACGGATTAGATTAGACTTTAAGAAAATAATTTTTTTTTAACTATTTGAGTCTATCTAACCGCAATTGACCCATTGATAACGCTAAGCTAAACCAATAACCCGAGCTCTACGTTATTAATAAATATAAATCTATAAAAACTTAAAATACTTTTAACAGAGAAAGATATGATTTAATTGGAAAAATAGGAGTGATATATATTAAAATTATATTATAATCTCCTAGATGAAATTAAAGATACAGCATCTATTTACTCTCTTCCTAAACTTTCTTCCTATGCCAAACATATAAATTTGAGTATTAGAAAGACGAAAATTACGCAACTTCAGGATCAAATCAATCATCAGTGAACAAATATAACGGACACGCTTTAATTAGAAAATCAAAGACAAATCACCCATCTTGACACACAAATTATAAATTTATAATCATATTTTGTTCATACATATATAGTAGGAAAGAAAAATTAAAATTAAAATTAAGATGAAAGACACCTTTGAAGAAAAAAGAAAGATGGATATTGTTTAGTTTTTGCGGAGTCCTTTCCTTATTGAGTAATATGCTTGAATAGCAGTAAAAATAAGACCCAGTAAGGCACCTAAAAAGGCGAGGATACTCCAGGGAGTGCTGAAATGAGTGTAATATGCCCGAGCTATGAGGGTCGACCATGGATTGTTGCAGTACCGACAGATGTCCTCTGTTACTTCTTTGTGCAACCCGAGATCAGGCACCAAATCGGTGGTTATCTTATTGAAAAGATCAGCTACTTCTTCATCACTGCCCATATAATTCAGTAGGATTCCTGCATGTCTCAACTCCTTCACGTCTTGTGCTGTGTCAATCAGAGTGTCAAGGAAGCATAAGTAAGAGGTGACCTCAAATTTATTTTGGAAACCTGGGCACATTTCGTAAGCTACCAAGTTCATGAACTTGGAACCGGTTGAATCGTCCACTACGACGCGAGGGATCTTCAGAGCTCCCAAAAGTCCAAAGTAGAAATGAACATCTCGGAGGCTGCTTGTCTCGGTGGGACTCACATGAATTCCTGCTTCTTTCAGCTCCTTGATGCCACGAAATGTTTTGTTATGTTGCCGTTTTGGTCCACAGGACTTAATTATCCCACCGATCATGCTAGACTTACTTTTGTTATGTTGCCGTTTTGGTCCACAGGACTTAATTATCCCACCGATCATGCCAGATTTATTATTTTTGTCGCTGGCTGTGTTGAAGTTGGACAAGAGTCTTTCCCGCAGAAGCCCCAGAAGATGAGTGTGTTCTTGATCTTGTTCTGGCGGTGCTTGTTGCTTCTTCGAATTCCCTGCCGCTATTGTTCTCTTAATCTTATCATCAATGAACTCATCGATTGATTTTCTCAAATCCTTTCCTTTATTGACTGAGCTCATCAATAACTTGAGGACTCGGAAAGGAAGTTGGTTCTCGAGCATGAACAAATCTACTTGGGCAAATGCAAGAAGATAAATTTTAATATCCATGCGCTCTGCCTCCTTTTTGCGCTTAGTAGTACTGCAGTATATTGCATGCAACACTGCACACCCGTCCACGAAGAACATCCAAGCGAGCTCCTCATCGTCATAATCTTCGATATCCTTTGGCCTATAACACCTCTTGATATCCCCTATCTCCCTCTTAATCTGTTTGTATAAGTCGTGTTCTGCTACATCATGTTCTTTTGTGAACAACGCTGCAAGTTCAAGCTTGACCTTCTCAGCTTGCCGGAGCCTGGTGTTACGATGGTGGAAAGGGCCTATTGCAACCACCCTTGGTTCAAAATATTTAGTGAAGTTATTATTTTCCCTTAGGATGTCAGGAACCCTTTGTATTAATGCTTTGGATTTGGAAGATTGAGCTGTAACAGTGCTGTCATTTGAGGGATCCTTCAAAGCTCTTAAAGAACGAAAATGCTCTTTCTCACGGCTGCTGAAATGCGGTTCCTCCTCTTCATCGTCGACTATTAGAAGTCGGATCTCTGGTGATGGCTTGAACATTTTCTTCTTTTGTGTGCGTGTGTGTCGAATCAAGGTGATTCTAGGCAAATTTGGCAATTAATTTTCAGGAATTTAGAGGAGTAAAGCTCGACAAAGCAGGGGGTCATGAAAATGTGAGCTACATTAGCCATATTTATCATCACTTGATTCTGATTTCTTGTGAAAAGTGAAGCATCCTTGGCCTTTGCTAAGATATCAAGTTTAGCACCTCCTATGCATTCTTTCCACCTTGCACTTTTTCCCACTTCTTTCGAATTGCTGTGTTTTCTTTAGTGACTAAAGATATATGCTTATTGCTGATATTCCCATCACTTTATTCCCCATGAAACTACATTAAGCATGGTATTTTATCAACAAACGTAATACACGGCATAAGAAACAAAACACATGGTGCAAGCAGCTACCAAATAACTTTCACCTTTCGTTGTTTCCTATTAGTCCAATTATATAATATTTGCTTCAGTTTTTTCTTAACTCTCAATAAATAATAAGATTTATATTTGATACATTAATACTATATAAATTTATACATTATTAATGAATCAAATAATATCACCTTATTAAATTAATAAAGTTATATGTATTTATTTTAAAAAAATTCTTAATGACAATGCATGATCTGATTTATTATTAGTGTATAGATATATATATATATTTATTATTAGTGTATAGATATATATATATATATATATATATACCATTAGTGTGTCAAATATAAATTTTAAATAATAAAATTTATTATTTAAAAAATGTTAAAATAAAAGACAACCCTAAATAAACCCTCGTATCAAGCAAAATCACTCAATTACTCAGTACCATGAGTGCTGAACTAATTTGTGTCTTCTAGTTGATAAGCTATGAGCGCTCTCGCAAATCTTTAGTAAGATCAAGCGTTTTAAATTAAATAGATCACAACAAACATCAAAAACACAAAAGGAGATACATACTACTCTTTATAAACCAGGTTGCAAATGGAAAATATAACCATCATAAAACAAGAGATCATTAGCGATGAGACAAGGGAATGATTAGAAAAAACATTATTTTTATTTTAATTTTAGCTATATTGAGGATAAAAGTTATAATTAATTTAATAGTATTAGGGACGAATGTTGCTCTTAAAATTTTTTAGAGACAGTTTTAAAATAGGACTGTCAGAAATAATATTTCATTTATAAAATTTTTAGGTATAATTTTTTATTTTCTAGAGATAATTATTGATTGTGCTAGTTTCTTCTAAATTTTATGATGAACACTAAAGATAATCTTAACAAAAATACATGTTTAAGATAAATCAACTTTAAATTTGCTGCTATTAAAAATCGATTCACACCCAACACTTAATTCTATTTATTTAGTCGCAATGTTTCATATCTCTCTTAGTTCTATGTTGTTTTTCCAAATTAGAAGTATCCATTAAATACAAAAGGCAAAACTTAAAATATCAATAAAAAAGAAAAGATCCTTACAAGTAAAAGTAATCGAGAAACTGTATCAATCGTATTGATAAACATAAGCAAACTTCAAAACAGAAAGTATTCGAAACCATAAAATTTATTTTATGGAAAAGAGCAGAAGTGGTTATTGCAAAATTCAATAGAATAAACTCTATCTGAAAAAAAACTAAATCATTGAAACCAGTAAAATAAATATAATAATGACCATTAAATAGTTCCAAAATGAAAACGGTAATAATAAATTATCTCTGTGAGACTGAATAAACCCAGGACTTACCTTCGTAACAATTAATTAACAAAATCCAAGAGAAGTATACTAGATTGAAAAACCAAAAACAATAACAAATTTTGAGCAATGTAGCACTTTAAAACCATATATTTAAATGCAAGTGATATATATATATATATATATATATATATGAACATCGATCGAGTAAACCAGTCACAGAACAGAACTTGCAATTTTATGGATTATTAACTAAGAAAACAACTGAAAACTAATAAATAAGTAACCCAAGATGTTACCTTCTTCTATTCTCTCCAATCATTATGGAAGTTCAATTTTTTTTTTGTCTAAACAATGCCAATATTTTATTGAACCATAGCAGTCAAAAAAAAATGAAAAAAATTCTCATTCCAAAATATGAAGAAGATTAAACAAAAGAAAGAAAGGTATAAGAAATATCTTAGTTTTGATGGTCCTATATTGCAAGAAAGGTTTGAACTTATAATTAAATTCTTTTAATATTCACGTGAAATCATGACATAAGAGCTTTATATTTGTCCTCATTATTATTTTTTTAAACTTTTTCCTTTTTATACAGAGAGAGAGAGAGAGAGAGAGAGAGAGAGAGAGAGCATATTTTCAAGTCAAGAAGCTCGAGGAAAAAAAAAAATCAAGGCAACTATCATGACTTTGGGATAATTTACCTAAGTGATCTCTTCAATAATAATAATAATTTAAAAAAAAAAGGATGTTCAACTTAAACCAGTTCAGTCCCATATATACAACTTTACCTACAACCATTATATGCACGAAAATTCCACAGAGTTCAATTCAATGTTCTATGATTAGCTATTGGATTTCACAGCAAAATATTGTACGAAATTTAAAAAATTTTGTCCTTTGTCGTCCATTAAGACAATTTATATTAAGAATAAATTGTCACATGTGGTTTCCAATATGATTCTCCTTCTTTAGAACCAGGCTTGATATAATTGAGTCGATTTCATTTCAACAGTGAAAAGAAATTTTGCACTAAATCTACAATGAAAACTAAGGCACAATTTTAGAGTAGCCCTAAATTTCTACACCAACTATATATATATATATATATATATATATATTGGCTAGACAAAGCATACCTCAAAACCATGACAACTTTGAAAGGCCTGAAACCTTATATAATCCATACTCGCACGCACTTAAACTGTCGATGTTAAATTTGTGAAGACAACCTAAATTTCTACACCAACCATACTTCAAATTTGATTAAAAGAACTGCTAAAATCTCTAATGAAAGTTAATATAGACACAAACTTCTTTAGTCTTTTAGTAGTAGGTAGTGGGTTGGATGTCATATGATGTGTTATATATATATATATATATATATATATATGTATGTATATATGTATATAATTGAAAATTTTTGTTCTTATATAATTTGCCACTGTCTTATGATATATATATATATATATATATATATATGTATATAATCCGCCACCGATGCGCCGTTTGTATCCACCATTGTACAGTGTCTTCTTTTTTTCTTTTTTCGGTTTGTTGCTAAAGCTACAAAATGGGTTACCCATTTAAAAGTTTTACAATTTTTTTATTATAATAATTAATTATTAATAAGAAAATCACAAAAATTATACTTTTGTGACTAAGGGTGACAATGAATGTTAAAAAATTTGATTCAATTTTTTGAGATTCAGATATTACACATTTAACTACTGTATTTACCATTCGCAGCAGATGAGAATAGATTTAGATATGAATTCTTGAATATCTATTATCTAAATCTACTTTAACTTTGATTCAAATACTATTGAATATTCAAACTTATTACCTAAATCCGCTTTATTTATTGAGATAATGGATTGGGACATTTGACTCTATCCTAAGGTCAATTTTTTGTATTTAGTTATTGTTTAATTTTATATTTTAAATTTTATTTTCTTAAAAATAATTTAATAAATTCATATATTCAGCAATTTTAATTTTAGAGCATATTATTTTTTGAATTCAATGCTGAATCGGATAGCACTGCGAGCAAAAAAATTAATAAACAAAAATATTTATTATTTAGTATAATTATCATATATAATTATTAATAACAAAAGGAAGTAATTTTTTTCTTATAAAACGTGCAACGAACAGAGAAAAATGTTTGGAAAGAAGTACAAAATAAACCAATAAACTGAAATATATTTATTATCTACAATTCTTGTGATAAATAATTATCAATAATAACGAAATAGAAAAAATATGTGAAAAAAATTTGCAATTATTTTTATCTTTAAAAATAAAAAAGAGAAATACTGGGAGAAGTAATTGGTTGGTTTGAATTCCTAAAATTGAAAAAAAATGCAATTTGATTGGTGAAAAAATTTGACTTAAGTTTTATTTTTTATGAATTTGTCAATTTATTTTAAGAAAGTTATTTTATAATTTTATACTTTTATTTAAAATTATTTTAATAACACTTTTTTATTTGTGAGAAACTGTAACTTGAAATATTTAATTTTTATTATAATTATTTTAAAATTGAAATAAATAATTACTATTTAATATAATTGAAATTATAAAAAAAAATCCAAAATCCCCAACGAAACGAGGGAAGCATTCTAGTTTGAACCATTATGCTGTAATTTGAAAAGATTTTATAATTAAGATAATGCTAGAATTAAAATAAATTGAACAGTCAATTCAACTTACTTTATTCATTGGAGAGTGCACTATAATCACCTCAACACGCCACATTACCTTGCTTCGACTTCTTCCCCTTTCTTTTTCTTTGTTTCATGAATTCAGAACTACTATATATTCAGGTAAAATTGAAAATTTACTTGCACATAATAATTCAGCACCTAGGTTATTTATGAGACGGAGCATTGCCCTAGAGCCAGCTGGATTAGATAAAGAATATTATCAATAAAATATATTAATCACTTAAATAATATATGAATAATAATAATAAAAAAAGTTATTAAGTGATAATTGGATGAAGCTCATGGAATGTAAATGACTTGCAAAATAATTGTAATTATAAAATCTTTGTGTATTAAAGTTATATTTTTAAAATTATTCTTAATAATTGTCATGTTAAGATAGAGCATCGTCAATGCTCAAATACTAGTACATGCTAAGCATCTTTACTTGTGAAATAAGCACTAAGCAATTGACCGCATGGATTGAAGTATGATAATACTTAGGAATAGCATATAGATGCTTGTTAAAAAAGCAAAATTCACTAAGCATTACCGACAATCATAACTCAATTTTGTAGCTCGCTCTAATGTCTATGAAAAGATTTTGATTTTCATATGTCAGTTATGAAAGTAATCATATGACTTGTAATGCCAAATTATATTATATGTGAACTATGCCAATTTAATTTCATTTAAACTATTCCTATTTAAAGACGAAGATTAATCTACAGGGGAAATTGGAAAAATGATTGGACTATCCACCAAGGGAGATGAAAATGCTATCTTAGAAACCTTCAGATTTCTTAAGGATAGAGACTAGTTACTTACCCTTCTTTTTCTAAAGTGTTCCTTGATTTTTTTTTTCTCATAGTATTTTATAGTGTTTTCTTGTGTTCCATTTGATTTCATCCATTCCAGGGTCTGGTCTTTTGATGATTATCGTATTTCACCATTTCGGCTTCTTGGTGTGTTCTTACTTTCGTATATTATTTAACTGCTAGAAACTTAAAGATTATCATACTAATTGATGTGTTTTGCTGACAACTTAAAAGTATGTTTTGTTGAAGATTCTTTCACCTTTCTTCTATCTACTAGACTTTTTTTTTCTTTGGGCAATATGAGAATATTATCATGGTACCTTAAAGGGAGTTTTTCAAAAGATCAAATGGTGAAAAAAACAATTTTGGTGGACAAGTTAGATATAATTCTTTTGCGGGAAACTAAAATGGATAATATCTTGGACTCTTAATTCAAATTCTACGGCACGAGATCAAATTTGATTAGTCTTTCTCCCCTGCAATTAGTAAACTCTAGAGATTTGTTGATAATTTGGAACAAACAATGTTTCTAATCATTTCGAATTCCCATCTTCAATAGACTTAAGTGGTTTAAGGTAAAAAGATTCATGAAAATTTCAATTATCTTATGCAACATTTGCATTCCATGCCAGAACCCTGCAAAAAAACTAGTTCAGAAAGACATTCTCAGCATAATTTGGTGGTGAATGGTATATTGCCAATTATTTCTATCAAGTCCATTCATCAGGGAATCTCATTGACCTAATCTAGGGAAAAAAAATTACTTGGTTTGCGAATGGGAACAAAACAAGAAGACTTGATCAATTCCTAATTTCCCCGAAGTGGGTCTATACCTTCAGACTTGTGTCAATGTGGTTTCAAACATTCAGTTTCTGATCTTATCCTACTTATTCTATTTTTAAAGTTCATAAATTGTGGCCCTCATACTTTCAAATTTTTAGACAACTGGATGCTTGAAAAGATTTTCTTCCCTTGATTGAAAAAGTATAGAATAGATTGTAAGATAATGGCAACACTAAATTTGTTCCCCAGAGGAAAATGGGCAAGATAAAAGATTTGTTGAAGAAAAGGAAAGAAGAAACTTTAGTTAAAATTGATGTCAAAATTATTTCGAGAAAATAAGTGAAAGCCTTTAATGCCTCGAGCAATATGATAGATCTTGATACTAATGGACTTGCAGACTCCTATATTGAACTTTCAAACTCCTAGCCATTGTTTTTAAAGTGAACAACAGTTATGGTTTCTTATTTTCTTGTTTTTATTTTCTTAAATATCTCATGACATAGTATGTTTATATCATAATTATATACAATTATGTGAAGGAGATTCATATTGATTGTCATTAATACTAAAGTTCTTGTTTCTAGCAATAGTCTCGAAAGCCAAGAAAGTGTTTGAAAGTGAAAGCTAACCATGTACATAACGTATGGCATATGGTAATTCAAAAAAAAAAAAAAAGGTCTTCTTTAGTAAAGTTCAAAATTCAAGTTTTGGAGTCATTCAGTCAATGAACCAATACATCACTTTTGAATTAAAAAAATAGCTTTTTCTAACTCTCAGTTTATCTAAAAACTAAAAATTCTAGCTAATGACCAACCTTAAAAAAGATTAAAAAAAAAACTTATTGATGGGGAAAACAAGCCCACATCATTGGTTTTGAATTAAAAATTAACGTTTTCTAACTCTCAATATATGTAGAAACTAAAAAAATAAAAATCTAGCTAATGACCAACATTAAAAAAGTTATTAAAAAATGAAAACTTGTTGAGGGGGAAAAATTCCAAATCAATTAGCCAAAGATTGGATTGTGGCTTTATTAAGCAAAGGCCATTTATCGAGGTATCTTTTCTAAAATAACAAAATCGTAAGGATGGTTTAAGCACTTCTTTAAAGCTAACAATACCTTATAGCGATCGTAATCTGACAATTTTTATAAAAACAATGGTGCCATTCAGAGGAATCTATTTTAGATTTGCACTAGCCTTTATCAAAAATAGTAACGATAGCCTTGTCTAAGAGGTTATTGTTAAGGGAAAAACAATTCCACATCAATTAGCCAAAAATTAGATTGTAGCTTTAAAAAGTTTTATATCTTGTGGTGATTAAATCAAGAGGAGGTGAATTAATTTTTTAAAATCATCAAATGATTAAAACTTTAAGTATGAAAATTGACAAATTCAAACAATGAATATGGAATTGCAAGTTAGTGAATAAATAAACAAGTTAACGAAAATGGATAGAAAAGCAAACTCAGTAATTTACAAAACTTAAAATAGATTTACTTGCTAAAAACTCCCCCTAAAATTATTTAAAGATTTTCAATATAAATTTTCTTTTAATAAAAGCATTTTGGTCGACTTTACAAGTATAATCAATGACATCAATTATAAAATCCATAAGCATTCAAGCACAAAATCTAATATAATTCATATGCATAAGATATAAACATTTAGGCATATGTAAAATTCTCTCTTATTTGCTTTCACATTCATATAAACATAAAGCAAGCAAGCAAATTTGTCACCCTAAAATTCTCTCTTTTTGTTATATAAAAAAGAAAGATCAATTCAGAGCTAGATACTAATTTATGCAAGAAAAATAACAAATAATAAGCATTTTAAGATCAAGTATACTAACTTTAAAAAATAGATTAATGAAGTACAGTCAAGAGTTCAAAATTTTCATATATTTATTTATAAACTTTTTAAGCACATTCAAGATTATGAATATGAAAGAAGACATGTCAATTATTATGAAAGGAAATACCAATTGTTACCCATATGCATTTATTGATACAAGGTGTGAAAATTATAGTTTTTATGCATAATACTTATAATAAAAAAATCAACCATATAAAAAAATTTTAAAAATATTTTTCAAATAAAACATAGGAAACTTCCATAGGTAAGATACTTAAATGTTCATTTATGATACTGACAATAATAACCATTGAGCAATTTAAAAGTAATCTATTATGTTAATTTATATCTCACTAAAACAAAAAAAAAACAAGTATTAGTGCATCAGATATCAAATATTATTATTTACATACCAATTGTCAACACAAAAAGATAAAATTTTAACAATATGTTCAATTCAAATATGTTGTAATATATCAATTATAATCAAAGATAGTTTAACTCAATTAATGAACATGTATACAAATGTCAAATATAAGCATTTAAAACCAAGAATTAAAACTAATTAAAGATCTAAGATATTATTTATTAAAGTAATGAATATTAAGTTACTTTACTCAAGAACATGTTCAAAGATTTATACAAAGCAAACTTGTCAAACATACATAGCTTTAAAAAAAATCAAAAGAGATACTAATTATCAAAAGTTATTAGCTCATTTATATCATTAAACTTAATGCTAAAGGATATGAGCATCTATACCATAAGTTTAGTATGAACCTTTGTACTTATCAAGCTTTGTTGATATAACTTTGAATCCTTCATTCCAAATGTTTGAGCACTTCTGAATGTACTAGGCATGATTTTGATGAGGATAGCATGTTTTGTTTCCTTGATTTTGTACGCATGTCTCCAATTTACCTTTCATGAACTTAAAGAAAATCTTCGCAAAAAAATATGCATTAGTAGAACCAAGATGCTTATTTATATATAAAAATATATTCAACAAATCACAAGATATCAAATGTAAAAAAAAATATTGAGCTCAAAGAAATACCATTTATAAAAGAAAACAAATGAGATATTGTTAATAAATAAACTGCATTAAGCACAATTTAATGGATAATAGTTAATACAAATGGCAAAAAAAAATTCAATCAAACATAAAATTCATCATACATAAATATGAAACAAGAATGATATCATACATATAAGCACCAAGAGAAAACATAAGTTCCATTTTAATTATTATTAATTCGTAAAACACTCCTAAATATATCAATTTTTATTAATAACTATATGATGAGTCAACAAATAATGTTAATCATAACTAAAAAAATTTTAAAGCATTTAAAACAAAATCCCATGACAAATATTCAAAACTATAATTTTGGCCCAAAACGGATTGACAAGACTGAATTTCCTTATAAATATTGATACCTTTATTATAGTATCGATATATTATGAATATATGTAGATACTTTCTAGAAGAATCTAAACTTTTGCAAATATGAATAAAGGTATTGTTACATGTTATTGAGGTAACATTACATGTTATAATTTTCCGAAAACAACTTATGATTTGAAGTTATCATGCAAAATTTTGACTTTGAAGATAAAAACTCAATACCAATAAGATTTGTAGGACCAAAATTTTGAATCAAAACAATTTTTGAACTTATATATGAAAAGATTTTGCATATTGGTCATGTAAAGCATTTTAATAAAAAAACTATGCAACTTGCATTAAACATGTGATTTTTCATTCATAGTATGATAAACAAGTTTATAATCAAATTCAATGTTCACCATACTTGTTTAAGTTATAAAACATAGGCAAATAACAATCAAACTTCTTAAGCCTCATTATACGAAATATAATCGTATAATTAGAACTTTTTAAGCACATTTTTAATCAACTTGAATTTTTTCGACAACTTTTAAATGATAAGACAAACTTGTTCATGTGATCATTTGGCTTTAAAATAAATAAATTAAAAAGTCAACTTTTAAAGCTCACATTTTCTTGAAAATACAATAAAATGGGTAAAATGATAGAAAAAATTATTTTAAAGCTTTTTGAATCATTTAAAGAGGTTTCATATCATAATTCAAAATTGTCTAAATGGTTTTAATATCCATAATTTCTTAAAAATAAGATTTGTTATTCTAAGCTTTGAAAATCATCTAAAACTTATATTGAACAAATAAAAATCAAAGCATTGCAAGTTTGTAAAATTTCTTTGTTTAAGCATGTTTATCAAAATATTCAAAAGCATTTTGTACTAAAGAACTCAATAAAACAAAATTTTACAATTTAAAGCACTATTATCCAAAATTGATTTTCAATGAAAAGCTTGAAATCTTAAAATCCTTAAAGTTATTTAATCTTTGTATGCTCCCCTATATATGTGCATAAATATAAATTAATCATGCAATCTAACATTATAATTTCTCAAGCATAAAATCATCAAAATCAAATTTTTATGCCTAAGATCATACTTGAGCCACCAATCATTGAATTTAATAATCTCAGTATCAAATATATGTACAAATACGCTTATATTCACTTGATATGCATAACCTGTATATTCTTTAAAAAAGTACTTACATTAATAAGCATAATCACCTTGAAACAATAATATCAACAAAATTCAACCATCAATTAATCAAACATGAATAGGCAACTAAGATACTCATTCAATAAGCTTAAGGGTTAAAGATTACCCATCTTCTACTTTTGTGCTTCTATAGCATCCAATGAAAGTGCTTTGTTCTTTATTGCTTTAACATACCTATAAGAGACAATCACTTGGATTTTAGTGCCCAAAATGCTTTGGTTCCCAAAAATTAGTCACCAAGTCTTTTGTTCTTGTTAGAACTTATACTTGCCTAATTTTATATATTTATTTTTCATAATATGATAAGTATGTGAGATATAATCGTGAAAATTACAATGAGTGCATTTGGTCATATTCAATTGAAAAGATTTTTCAAAATATTTTGTTTTTAATTTTTCAAGTTATAAATTTCATTTTTGAATCAAAATTTTCTTTTTCCAAAATTTCATTTTCTTTTGACAAGCCTTAATAATGCAAACCTTAGGATGAAAATATAAACTAAAACCCAATTGGATGGAATTAAAACCCTAGGATTGTTTTCAAAGTCAAGCAAAGAGAACTTGACCCTAATCAAACTTGCTGATTAGAACCAAAGTTATAATAATTTTGATCACCATAAGTTACCCTGATAAGATCAAATTGAGTTCTTGTTTAAAAAATAAATAAGAAGTTCTCAGAAAGTAAAGAAACTCTCAAGTATTTTTTTTATATTCAAATATGCTGAATTACATGAATAAGACTCCCTTATATAGGCCAAAAACCTGTAGAGCTCTAACTGAATAAGAAAATCCTAATCAATAAGAAAAAGTTTATTCCGAATCCTAATCTGATTAGGACTTATCTAAACAACTTAAAATCCTAAGCATAATCCTAATCAATAAAGATAAAGTCTACTCCTTATCAGAATCTAATTAGGAATTATCTAAATAAATCAAAAACATGAAAAGTCAAAAAAATCAGAAAATCTGAAATCCTAATCTATAGGCCCATGAATACATGCAAATTGGGCTCCATTCATCTTAGACATGTGAATTTGGCTCCAAGTTTTATTCATATTTTCTTTTTAGCCTCAACACAATATAGAAAAGTGATCAATCTTGGCAATGCATCTGATTCATTTTAAACAGCCTCTTTTGCTTGCATTTCCATGATTAATCTTTGCAAAGCTTGCTCCATGCATTTAGTCTTTGCCCTAGTTATTGGACCTTCAATTCCTTGCAAAGGATCATAAGAATGGTTGGAAATAGATGTTTGTGCAAGTTGATCTCCATTATTCCCTCCCTCCTCGAAAGGATTCGTTTTCGAATCACTTACATCATACAAAGATAAATCAATGATGTTAAAAGTAGCACTCACATTACCATAGCTGCTTGGCAAATCTAGCTTATAGGCATTGTCATTGATCCTTTCTAACACTTGAAAAACTCAATTTCCTCTAGGCTGCAACTTAGATTTCCTTTGAGCAAGAAACCTCTCCCTACGCAAATGAACCCAGACCCAATCTCCAAGTTTGAAATCAACCTTAACACGCCCTTTATTGGTTTGCCTTACACATTGCTCATTCTTTTTGTCTATGTTAGCTCGAACCTTGGCATGCAAATCCCTAACAAAATTTTCCTTTTTCTTACCATCCAAATTAGCATGTCAGTAGGCAAAGGTAAAACATCCAAAGGAGTTAAAGGATTAAAGCCATACACAACTTCAAAAGGAGAATAAAAAGTAGTAGAATGAATAGTCTTATTATATGCAAACTCAATATGTGGCAAACATCTCTCCCTTTGTTTTAAGTTCTTTTGAATGATAGCACGTAATAAAGTAGTAAGTGTCCTATTAACTAATTCAGTTTGTCCATCCGTTTGAGGATGTGCAACAGTAGAAAACAAAAGTTTAGTTCCTAACTTATTCCACAAAGTACGCCAAAAATGACTTAAGAACTTGACATCCCTATCACTTATTATTATTCTAGGCAATCCATGCAAACGTACTATCTCTTTAAAGAACAAATCAGCAATATGTGTTGCATCATTAGTTTTTGAACATGTAATGAAATGTGCCATCTTGCTAAACCTATCAACAACAACAAATATGCTATCTTTACCACTTTGGGACCTAGGTAACCCTAATACAAAATTCATAGATATATCTATCCAAAATGCCCTATCAAACCACCTCCATAAGTCTCTCTAACCAGCATTTCACACAAAGAACATATAGGCACACACAATTTATTTTTTTTAAACAAGAATCCATCATGCCTATAATACTTACCATGCGCACACTTAGAACATGCGTTCCATACTTGGCTGAATTCAACACCATTAACATACAAATCTTTAATAAACTCAAAACCAAGTAATTTAGTTTACAATGAAGTAAGCAATGCATACCTTCTAGACAATGCATCAGCTAAAATGTTTTCTTTTCCACTCTTATACTTAATCATATAAGGAAATATCTCAATAAACTCTAACCATTTGGCATGCCTTTTATTAAGCTTACCTTATGATTTCAAATACTTCAAACTCTCATGA
>JBBYHM010000018.1:10627963-10641448 GCA_038381775.1 Adansonia rubrostipa | reverse complement strand
TTTTTTTTTGGCCTACTTCCTCCATATTGTTAGAAATACTTAAAATATATAGCATTGAAGCTGGTAGAGAAATCTCAATGGATAGACATAACAATAGGCATAGATTAGTAGATTTGAATCTAATATTTAAAATATATGGGTACATGACATAATCTTTCAAATATATAAAAAAATTAAAAAATATATATATTCCTGTTGCACACACATACATTTCCGACATTCATCCGAATAATATAGATCAAAATTAGACAAAATGTATCATAAATCAAGTCTTTTTCCTAAACATTTTATCAAGGATCATACTTATTTTCTCTTCCATCGTTTCTTTTTTTTTTTTCGTTTCAATTTCGAAGTCACTACGTCCAATGAACATATATTTAAAACAGCAAATTTCATTGATTTTGTTTTTTTCATAAGATCAAATTATGAGAGCAAAGGGAATTAAGTCAATTTTCGTTTTTAATAAATTTACATAGGCTGAGAGGTTCCAAGGACCCAAAGTTGTTGGTACATTTAGAACTATAGCTTTGACTTGATACGACATAATAGAAGATGGAGTAGGGAACTTGTAATTAAGTCAAACAAAAACTATGATAAAAATACCAACTCACAAAAGTGAGTTTATCAGTCAACTAAAACCCACCTGACCTTCCTAATCCAACATTACCAAAAATGGGCTCTTGCCTAAACAAACGATGTATGATCAAAACGGTACTTTATCATCCACTTTAGAATTTAGGTACGACATTTTGTTGTAGAAAACAAAATGTTAATGAACTCGGGGTTTAACTCAATTCATATAGTTATTTTTAAATGATGATATTCGGTAAGTTTGGTTTTTGAAGTACCTGTATTTGACATATATCTAAGTATAGGTACTAAAATAGGATCCTCCAAGGACCTCTAAATACAAGAAAATCTTTGAAAAAATTGAATATACTCATGTAAGACACATTTTTATGTCCGACACTCACATCCAAATTCAAGTAATATAGGTTCGAAGTTTGAATCCCAACATTTATATCCTTTTCTCATCTCTACGTTGTAGTCTCCTTTATATAAAAAAAATTACACCATTAGTACAATCTTCAAGGTTGTATAAATTCTCTGTTTCTAGAATTTAATCCTGTTTTGGATGGACATTGCATTCTGAAGTGCTTGATGAGGATGATCTTTAATTTCATCTCATACATGTGCATCGAGGGGTGGAGATAAGGGAAGCCAAGTTTAATCATGTACGTATCATACAGTTCCATATTTTTTAGATTTTACAAACGAGATGGAGCGAAATAAAAGGTGTAATTCTTCTATTGATTTGAATTTGGATCAAAATATGATGAACAAATTGTACAATTCATGTCTCTTTTACCTTACATAACAAGCTCTTAGTGCTCAAAATTGCAGTGGTGTGACAAAATTAACTGGGGGAAAAAAAAAAAACCGAAAAAATTTTCTGATATGTATGCCCTTGGGCATGTGTGCAAAAGAAGATCACTCTTTTGGTGCAGACCGGATGATACTCCGTTAACGGGCAGAAGCAATTGCAAAAAGCTTGGCTAAAAATGGAATGTCACGGCCTGTTTACGCTTGTATCTTCCATCCACGCTCAGCAAGTGCCTTCATCACCTGGCTAACAGCCTCTGCGGTGTCATTTAATGGCGGATAGCGCCATCTCTCAGAAATCTGTAAAACCAACACATCAAGAGGCATATGCGAAATTACGTGCTTTCTCATTGTTATTTCATAGAATGCTTATTACATTCAAAATTTTATTCTTGATATATTCTGAAAAGAAGGCAAGAGAAAAGTTTGGGGGGGGGGGCTTTCTTCAATAACTCCGAAGAAACATTACATGAATCAAATAACTTACATCCTCTTTGCCGGTGAAAGGACGAACCGCTCCTCGTTCCCGCAGAGACTTTTGGAAGTCAGCAAACTTCCATGTACATCGCTCAGCTCCTATAACATAGACTGGTTTTCTGAAGCACAGGTGGATTATAACAACGATGCTTAGATTCAAAAATATAATATAAACAGTTAATAATACGAGGTTCACTTATGGTAGTCAACACCTACCCAGTAGTGCAAGCCTCACTCAACATGCTTACTGAGTCAGCCGTGATAACAAAAGCGTCAGCCCAAGCCAGATGTCCCATGTGCGGATTAGGACCTAAACGACATAGCATCAATCCATGGGTGAATAAACTTGGTTACCGTGAAAAGTTGGGGGAAGAGAATCTATTAAAAGTTTGGAAACTGTTTACCTTCACCATCCCATACATAAACCTTAGGATTAGAAGTAAACTCCTTCAATAAGATACTTGATACCTATCAGTACAGTTCCCAAGTCTGAGTACTCATTCAGAAACCAAAACGTCCGTTCTCATCGAGAGATCTAAACAATAGAAACTTTCAAGTGTTCTACCTTCTCAGGAGTCCTTCTCGAGAAAGATATTCTGACGCTGCCACAACTCCAAAGAACATTCCGCAGCATATCTGATAACTGCTTTGCCAGATCTGCACCGTATTCGCAGCTGCCTGCATAAAGCGTTTGATTTAGCATATAATACTACAACTACAAGATAAGGTTTAAAAGGTAGAATGTTATATATATTTTACAGAAGAAAGAATTCATCATTTTATAATAGAATAATAGCAATTTAAATGCTTTTATGTAGTAAAAAAGAGCCCAATGACACTATCAAATCATTCCTAAAAGAAATTCAGGGTTTGACGACTAGATATTTGACAAAGTCCACGGATCAGATTCTTCCATCCATATTGTTATCAAAAGTGACAAAATATGACTATAAAATAAATAAAGGATTCAAACTGAGTGCAACAATGACAATAGAACATGATGCTAGCGGATATCTGTGTACGAGCTTTTTATTTTATACTTGTCATTCGATACTTAAACTAACAACATTCCTACCTATCCAAAGGATATTTTAATATATTTCAAACTATAAGTATAATTAAACTACAATATAAAATACAAATTAGCAAGTACCAATTAACATAAGAAGACTGCATTATCCACCAATAATTAGATCCTTAGAAAGATGACAAAATCAAAATGATAACAAATTCCATGATGCACTAAATATTACTCGTTGGCCCTCCAATGTTGACAACAAGCAAGGGCTTTGCAAGTGGTGCCAGTTCATCATGCCAGACAGAAGCAGCACTTGTGAGTGTAGCAGAATCAGCCAGATGAAGAGCTCCGACAGTGAGAACCTGATATTTCGGTAACCCAGATTGATGAGCTACATCACAACCAACAATCAATAACAAGAACAGCTAAAATTTAATAGCCACCCAAGATTTTATGAAGTTAAGACGCCCTCTGAGTGAGTATTTACAATTGAAATATGTACCACATGTCTATCAGGACGTTCGCGAGGAGTTATCCACCTCCGGAGAAACCAAGGAATTTGTTTATGTGCATGAGGAGTTAATGGATAGTAGTCATGCTGAGGAGTAATCACTAAATCAAACCTATTCAGCCGTGACCGTGGATGTTGTATCTGAAATATGTAATCAAAGAAAAAAACTTTTGAACAACAAATTGGTAGTATTTGCATTTGAAAGGGAAAAGGTTAACACAGTGACAATTATAAAATAAATCTCGACAAATAGAGAAAGGATGGAAAATGTAATAACTGATAAATTATGTAATAAATGTGGACAAATAGGGAAAGGCTGGAAAATGTAAAAAAACAAATCATTGCTACCACAATGAATAAACAATAGCTGATAATTCCAAGCCATTTTCTAGGACTTCTTATGAGAAATATGAAACTATGTATGCAGAAAAAAAGTATAGAAAGGTTGAACCTTCTGACTGTGAATAACTAAACAGCAAACTTACAAACTGCCTTGCGTATCAAGCAACATATTGGAAACTCCAGTAAAATATCACATTCAAATACAAACAAAGACAAAACAAAGGGGAAAAAAGTTTAACCTGAACAACGAAAACATTTTCTGTGGCTAACTGTTTAATGGAGCTCGCAACAGAAATTGTATCCCGACCAGATGCGACCACCAGGAGAGGACCATCCCTAAAAGGGTAAAAATAAAAGAGGAACATGACATAATATGATCAGAGGAGGAAGAACTTCCACTATAAAGTTAAATCACATAGCTTCAACTTCAAATGCCAACCTGGGCAACAAAAAGTAGTAGTAACAAAAGAAATTCGAGTTAGAAGAATATACTTCTCAAATGTATCCCTTGCCATCATAGCAATTTGTTTTGCATCAGCTTCTACAACGTTGGACAAACCTGCAGTACAATCATTCTCATATGAATTTTAATTTTGGAACCAGTGACTTTTCAGCAAAAAAGGGTGACATACTGCCATCCTTCATGCTATAACATGAGAACATATAATTTGAGTGCTCAAAGCATAGTTACCAGTTTTTTCAACTGAAAAAGGCACCTCTTTTTTCCATCTAGCCTCCATTTGAAATAGTGAATAGCTGCAAATTTGTCTTATAAGATAATCCACTTTTTTATGAAGAGAAACTGGAAGCCAATGAAGCCACTTATTGATCCCACCTCTTGGCCTTATAACACGCTGCATAATCGTGTTAAACAAACACTACAAATAATAACAATTCAAAGTTCCCATTTCTTACAGATAGCTCTGTTTGGCTGCATTTTAACATGAATTTGAATCTTGGGGGCATGCTAAAGAAACCAAAAACGAATTAAAAGAACTGAATTTTGAAATGAATTGTCAAAGAAAGATACAAAGAGAAGCTTACATATAAAGAATGACGACCCGAGAGGCCTAAAGCTCGAACCAAACCGATGCATTGATTCTCAGCTCCCGAGAAGCCATTTCCAATCACAACAACCCGTTTTATTGCCCCATAAATCCCACCTTCGAACGCCTCCGCCGTGCTTTTCCGCCTTATGGGGGGTTCGGGAAGCTTTATGGGTCTCATGAGCCGCCTCTGAAATGATCCAGTCACTTCCTACTTGAAGTTCTTTTTGTCTTTTCAAAGAAACATCAAAGAGGGTCGAATTTTTTGGCACCTGAAAGTTAAACTCATTTGTATTGTTGTTTGGAAACTGTAACATGAAGGATTTATTGGAAAGTTAGAAGCTTCAGGGCCCAACTAAAGGCCTTTATAGAACTATAACGACCCGGCCCAAGTTATCTTATAGACATCCCTTCAAAATTGCATCTTTTCTTTGCTTCCTTTCTTCACGTTCCAACGTCCCTTCCACCAAAATCATCGTCTCTTTGAAAGATGTAGGCAAGTTCAGAGGGATGTCCACCAGAGATTACTCTATGAACCTCCATTCGCTCTTTCACTGTTGAGGTAAACCCAACTTTTTTTTTTTTTGACTGAGCTTTCATCAACATATGAAGGTTTATAATCATTAGCTTAACCTGTTTTTGATTTTCTTTTTTGTGTTTTTTACTTGGATTTTCAGCTATATTATTACAAGCAGGCACCAAGAACTTGTAGGAACTTCATTGAACTTTCCAGGAGAGGTTATTATGACAATGTGAAATTCCATCGAAGTATCAATATTTCCTTTTTCCTTTTGTTCTTTTTAATTTTTTCATTGGATTTTTTGTGGACAGGAGCCGGAAAAGGTCGAGAATCTATTTACCGGTATGCTTTTTTTTTCTTTTAAAATGAGTTACTCAGAGATAATATTTTATTGGTTTCTGGACTTTTTGTAATTGATATTGGAGAATACTATGTTGTTACTCTTATTTTTCTTTAATTGAATCATGTTCTATACATATTCGAACGTAGATATAATGATATAACCTTCAAAAACTTAAAAAAAATTTGAACATATCCGTATCAAAAATATTCTTGTATCCAACAGTGCACCCTAGTCCGAATAACATAGAGAGAATACCCATGATGATAAACTCTGATGTTTTCATTATGGATTTCAATCCTGGATGTTGCACTGTAAAATTTAACATAGTTTTATACTGTTTGCTTCAGTCATTGGCATTTTTGGTGGTGTTTTATTATAGAAAGAAGTGTAATTTCTATTTCTAATTTTAATTGCTGAATTTTGACTTTTGTCAATTGATTTCAGTCCTGTGTTTTATGATTAAGGTCTGAGTTTTGAAGCATACTTAGGCTGGTATTTTATCCATGGCTAATGCTGGTCCGACTACAAATGGAAGTCAGTTCTTCGTTACTTTTATCACCAGCACCGTCTTTAGATGGAAATGATGTTACTCTTCATAGTTAGAATAAGAATTAGTTGGTCGATCTCTAGAGGGGATTTGTTGAAAAGCCACTGATTTCGTAAGATCTACCTAGTGGCAATACTACTTTTTCTTTATAATATCAAGATCTATTTTGTAATTAGCTGCTTATGTTATCATGTCCAATTTGAAATGCCATTGCCAACTTAGTGTTAAGCTCTTGCTTGTAGTTTTCATGATACACTTGCTTAGAAAGCGCATATGACTGTTCCAAATTTATAAACTTCGTTGATATGAAATCTAAAATGCTATTAAAGAATTGGTCACTTTACTGGACACAACACTCGTATTTGATATTCATGTCCGATTAATATGGGAAATTACAATTAGCTTGATCATGATGAGCAACTACCCATTGCATTGCAGCATGTGGGTTTTATTTTACCTCAAGAACCCAAAGGTAACAACCATTACCACATTCATGGATACACCTTTTTTTAAAAATAAAGTTTGCATCTTAATCAGTTCCCAAGAGCCAAAAAACGAGTTGATGGCTATGGTTAAACCTTTATCGTAAGGCAACTGAAATAGTATGGTGTTGGCAGCTAGAATATATGCAATGCTCATTACATTCCAAGCTAACAAACGAAACCAGTTTTGGAAATCAGCCAAAAATGGAATAAAAAAGTACTCTCCGAGGCTGCTGAATCATATAAATGCCTGCCCAAAGGTTAGGTTTCTATTTAATCAAAATTTCTGAGTTTATAGGATGCAATTCACGCAAAAAACTAATATATAACATCAGCATCTGGCCAGCCAACCAACAATTCCACTATCGAAACCAATATAACTTAAAGCAGATGCTAAAAGCAAAACAAAAACTGTCCTCAAAATATACAAACCAGGCTAGAATTTATACAGTACCTTTACTTCAGAGGAGGGGGGGGGATGCATCGAACGATTCGGCTACCTTCATCAGTAGCTCATAGCATCATCTCTTCCCAATCGGCTATTCTTCTAAAAGGAGAGTACAGAAAAACGTATTTTACTGACTTCTGCCAGCATTGTCTCTCCCCCAAAAAATTGTAATGCTATTGAAGGTAATATGGAGTTGCAGCTGTCATTATCCACCAGCCCCGATACATGTGGATATGATCATAGACCTTACAAGAGGATTGCCCCACACGAAGGTAATGACTTCTTTTCCAAGTTTTAGAAACCACCAAAGTGCCACATATGCACTGAAAACTTAGATGTCGGATTGGCTTGCTCGAATTTGTAGTTTGTTTCAACCGACTCCCATTCTCTTCACAAGTAGTGAGATTCAGCATAGGCAGTGGAACCTGATTAACTCCAGTAGACTTGATTGAACCAGAAGAGGTGTCTTTTGAGATTGTAATCCTTTCTGGCTGGGCTATTTCAATAGTTAGTTCTTCTGGAATACCCTATTTTTGTAGCATTTCCATATACCATAACGATGGGACATCACCCTTACAGTACCTGCGCCACATGCTCCGGTGTGTTGCCTCCAAACCGCTGATAAACTTCTGTCCATCACAGACAGATGATTTGGACATAAGGTCTCAAAGATTCATTCTCAGGTTCTGGGAAAGCAGTGACATCCGAGGCCAGTCGTAGTGCCAACTGGACATATTCATCTTCATTTTTCGCTATCAGATGTCCTAACCCTACATTGCAAGTACCCAGAATGCTATATTATTTAGCTAGTGGTATGAAAATTACAAAGAATAAAATAAAAACATCCTAAACCAACATTAAGAGACAAGTCCCGACTCGGACTAGGATGTTTAAATAATTTGAATGCATGAAAAAACAGAAGGAAAAATAACGAAAAGTCCAAAGGACATTAACAGAAGCCAGACAAGAACCAGAAAAAATAGATAAAAGATATTAACAAGAAAAAGTGAAGCTTCTTACCAACTTTGCTGAGAAGACTGACACCAACATTATAAGCTTGTACTGAACCAGCCATGGTAACACATGGCACTCCCATGTATAAAGATTCACATGTTGTCGTTGTTCCAGCATATGGAAACGTCTCCAAACTACATAAGATATTTTACAAAAGTTAGAACGTCTAAAAGGGATGTAATCCGAAACCACTTGGAGCAACAGAGAAACGAATTACTTCCTACGTATATAAACTAGGTAAACTCAACCAAAAGGAGAGGTTAAACATAAAAATTGATAAACACTTGCTATTTACTAATAAAAATTTATGGGTCACACACCTAGAGTCCAAACGAAACTCAAACTTTTAAGATAACAGCGAGAAGCACCCAAATCTTTCTATCACTCAAAAGCAAAGATCAGCATACGCCAATTTTGATTGTAGAGGACTCTTTACCAGAAAAAACGAGTGTTTTGTTCGCAATATAATCATGCTTCCCAACAAATTAAGAAAACCCTAAATAGCTGAGAGCAGTCGACAAAAAAAGTAAAGAAAATAGAGGGATTGGTAATGCCACAACAGGGGATGAAAGATGACACAAAGAATGCAATTAGATTTACCAGATGTCCATCAGAGAATAAGCTTGTATATGGTCATGATTAAGAAGAACTAGAGGAAGAAGATCAACACACAATGATTCTAAACCGAGGTGCTCGAGTGTTGTAAGAAATTTCTGCCTAACACTGTCACAACAAAATGGCTTGCATTTTACCACAAGACGGGATTTTGGAACAGCACATAATATCCTTGCCCAAACTTGCAATACCTTGGGTGTTATCTGATAAAGGTTCCAATAATAAGTTAATGATGAAAGCTATAACCAATTGGAAACATGAGGTCTAACTTTAGTTATGGTTACCGAACAATACCTTTGCCAGGTTATTAAAGCTACCGAATGTAATGAAATCATTGGAAAGAGCAGGAGTTGATGAAACAGGTCCAGCCTCTACAGAAGGAGTATAACAAAGGAAGCATTGTAATCGAACTAACTACTCAACGTGCCTGCCATTGGGCCTGCCATTGGATAGGATTATTGCCAGAGTAGAAATCACTTTGCACATCTCATCTAACACAATAATTCTAACCGAAGAATATGGTCAGCAAACAAAAAGCAAGACCTACTTCTGTTATGTACCAGGAGGATATGCAAATGAATCGGTTATTTGGTAATCAATGGTAGGCAACCAGGTAGTATTGGGATAGCCAATCCACGTCACCTACAGTAAAAAATATGACACAAATCAGGGAGACCTAGAAAATGCCTAGCCTACGATATCAAGCTTACCACAAAAGCAGAATCACCATGCATAAACCAAACACCCTAAGATCAACTCAAGTTACACTCCAAAAGATTTCTTCTATCAGAGAGACCTAGAAAATGCCTAGCCTACCATATCAAGCTTACCACAAAAGCAGAATCACCATGCATAAACCAAACACCCTAAGATCAACTCAAGTTACACTCCAAAAGATTTCTTCTATTATGAAAATTCTTCTAGTTCCATTGATGACAGAAGAACTTGAACAGGAACAGTTAAAAGAAAACACAAAAATGGTACCTTAAGCATACCTGAACAGGTGCTGGTCGACATGCCATTGTCCCAATTTACTGTTGGCTGTATGACCAGTAAGCTCTACCAAGATGTCCATTTTATCATCTCTAACCATGCTTGCAACCTTATTTTCATCAATACCATATATATCTCTCCATACCCCACCACTTTTCATAACTTTCTGCCTAAATCTATTAGTTTTGGCAACAGTCTGGAAAATGATAGGAATGAGAGTTCAGAAAGAAAAAATTCCATCATCGAAACAAAAAGGTACGACTTTCACTAAGTTGTTTGTAATTGTAATACAATAACAAAAGTCATAATTCCAGAGTTTTTTAGTAACTTATACACATATTACATTTTTTTTTTTTGGGGGGGGGGGGGTGGAGATAACAGGATATTGAATACATCACAATGATTTTTTGAACAAATTCTTGGCAAGATAAATATCGATGTGGACAACATAGTGACAAGAACGGAACAGCAGAGAGGATTGCAGCTTTTGAAGACGATCACAAAGTCAAGAAAATATTTGTAATAAAGTTAGGGGCTTTGGCACAGCCATGACAACTGACATTGGTTGTAATTACAGAGATTACTCTCAATGGGCGGTGAGAATAGAGGCAAAAAAGGGAGTGGTAATAATCCTGAAGCGTTCTCAAGATATGGTACTGAAATATCGTTTAAATTCATATTTCAATTTCAAAAGAGAAGATATCAACTAAACATGCAAAGAAATACTCTGATATGTGCAGGATTATAGATGATGGAAGCCGTAAAAATAACTAAGCAATTCTCATAAAAATAACTGAAGCATTAGTACCTTCACTGCCACAGAATAAACAACCACCTGGTAGTTCTAATAGCCATGATAAATAAGTGGGGCTTCAATGAAATAAGATACAGAATGAGTAAAATAATCTGGAGAAATATATCTAATCACCTCCAAATAAAACCTCTATTATTGCATTAGCAAGAGTTATAATTTTTCTAATTGGGTGTAAGATGGAGCGATTACAATTAGGTTTCTTGTTTAAAAATAAGAGGATCTCTCTCTCTCTCTCTCTCTCTCTCTCTCCCTCTCTCTCTCAAAATGAAAAAGAAAAATAGAACAAATGACCAAGGATGGAATGACGATCTATATTGCTTGTTTAGTCAACTTCAAAATCATCCAACTAGAATTAAAGAAAGAGTGCAAGAAAAATCAATGCTATGAAATCAAGAAATGAGTTTGACTGCTCAGCAAGACTATCACTCTTTTAAATTAAGTAGTTAAAAAAATTTAAACACATAATTATATTATAATTTCGTCGAAAAAGTATTTTACATTAATATTATGAAATAAATATTGACGTAATAAGTAAAATTTAATTATTACAACACATAACATAAATATCATATGTCATAATATTATTGACTGAAAATAACACATCAAAAAAATTTTAATGAAATTAATATATAAGGTAAATTTTTTAACAAAATAATAGTCTAAGTATTTATTTAAATAATTTTTTTTAAATACTAAATTACAAAAGTGATATAATATAGGAGATTACTAGAGTATTTAACCCTAAATTAAACTAATTAAATTAATAACATAAACAACATCTGATGGAGTCTGATTAAAGTCTCATAAATTTGACGATGAAAAAGGAGGATCGGTTGGCAGCGACGAGTATCATCCATCGGAAAATTTGTCCTTTTTAACCCCCAACAACCACTCACATTGAACATAACTCCTTTTTAAGTTGGAATCAAAGTGCTGATGTATATACCAACCTAGATCGCCTTTCATTTGACCCAAAGTTTGAATTCATGTATCTATAGAATAACTAGGAATTGAAGAAGCCGACCCATAAATGGTAAGACGTACGTACCTTGGAATATTTCTTCATCCGTAGTCAACATTATACGTATATATACATATATATATATATATATATTCTACCAAATGCGAGCAAATGATTGATTGGAATTTGGAAGCCTTTGGAATGGCAGATACAGTAAACAAGAACACATGCAAGAGTGCGACCCTGGACCCTGAAAGGGGAAAAAAAACACCCACAAATATCCAACTTGTTTGGCTCGTGAAAGATATTTGACCATTAGCTTCACCTTCCCTTCTTTTCATTTGAATTTCGCTCCCATTTGTTCTTAAAGCTATATTAGCTATGGCAGTCGCTGGTTCTCCCACTACTGCTAAAATATCCCAACGGTGATCTCTTCCATCCGTGAAAGTTTCAACCCACATTTTTCTCTCCCTTTATATTTCTGCATCATTACAGTTTCATATATATATATATATATATATATGCATGCATTCATATTTTTCTGCCATTGGAGAGGAAGAAATTATATCAACGAAAATCTCCCTTTTTGTCAATGTAAGTTTATTTCTTTCTTAATAATTTCTGTCTCAGTCGAATAAAAAATTGAATTAAAAGAAATTAAGCAAAGTTTTTTTAAAATTTTTTTTCCTTTCTAAATTTTTATTAGTCATATTATTTTAACCCACTTTGCTTAATTGTTCTTTTGTTTTAGTAGATCTTAATTCAGAAGCTGGTTAAGCGCAAAGACATTTGAAGAATAAGTAGAATATCAATTTTAAATATTTTATATAAAGCTTATACCTTTTAGGATTGGAATTTTTTCCTTAAAAAATCTCATGCAAGAACGGCTCATATAGAATTTCTATATGACCAACTCACCGAAAAAAAGCAATTTTATTTTATAGTATTAATACTATTTATTAAGGTTTTTTTTTAAACCTATTACTAAAAAGCCTAAGTAGATTCGAAATTTAACTCTATTAATTCATGTAATCAGTTGATATTTAATAAGTTTAGAGTTTAAATCTAAATTTTTTTATCTTTAAATTACAGTCTCATTTGTAAAAAAAAAAATTAAATCAAAGATATTCACCAAACTTTAAATGTATATTAATATATATTTTACAAGTAGCCTCACTCAAAAAATCCCTAGGTGATCAACTAGAGACTTTTCTCGTAGGTAGATCTTATTTAATTTTAGCTAGGAGGTCCAATGCTTTTAATTTGTGTAATTTCGCCTGGTGTTGAAATAATATCAATTTTTTTGTCACCCAAAAGGCATCAACATAATTAAATAATTATGCAGTAGCTAGAGCCAAATATGGGTACATATTTTTAATATAAAAACAAGAAATTTAATTGTTAAAACAATGTGAAATCAGCAAATTCACCTGGAAGATTTCACTATTTTGGCTTTTGGGGGCATACTTGGGCCAAAAAGAAAGAAGCTACCGATGCAATTTAACTTTTGTGAATATCCTCTTGCTGTTTATGCAGCGACTGAAAGACTAATTTTCTTATTAAATATTCTTATCCTTAATTTCAGTAATTAAACCATGCAAAGCCCCACAGAGAAAAAAGCAGGCGTCTACACTTACGTCGCTCAATGGCCGATTTACTCCGTGGCTTGGTCCGTCCGTAGTGACAAAAGATCACGCCTCGCCATCGGCAGTTTTCTCCAAGACTACAGCAATAAGGTCGAACTGGTTCAGTTCAACCTTGAAACATCCGATTTCACGACCGATAGCCGCTTGGTTTTTGACCACCCTTACGCTCCCACAAATCTAATGTTCTTCCCTTCCGAGGATACCTCGAATCCTGACATAATTGCCACGTCTGGAGATTACCTTCGTCTTTGGGAAATCCATGATGGTCACATCGAGCTCAAGGCCTTGTTCAATGGCAGCAAGAGCAGCGAGTTTAATTCCGCCA
>JBBYHM010000018.1:10572215-10585750 GCA_038381775.1 Adansonia rubrostipa | reverse complement strand
GTGAGATACATTTTTGGAATTTAATAAATTAAACATAAATGTAAATTAAGGATCTTGGATTAAATCATTCGGAGACTAAAGAATAAACCCCGGCATGGCTAAACTTTTTGGGTTGACAAATGTAAAAGTAAGTGCTTATCTTGATTGAAAATCACAAGTTGTTAGGTTGGAGTGACGACCTAAAACTCTACCGAATTTACAGGGGAACCATCCTTAACGTTTTAGGTTGTATATGCTCTGCAGGAGCTGCAATTTGGGGTAGCAGAAAGCTGGAGCGGTCGATGCCTGATGCATATGATATTGCAGGGCACAACCAAAAGATTGTTCATGTATTTGTTTTTGTGGCACTTGCACATCGTGTTGCAGCACTAGTGTCTATGGATTTTTGCCTGGGATCACCAACTTCTGTGTGATAGGCATCAGATGATGAGGAAAATTTGTTTGTTGCTTCTCCTATTGTTTGGCTTGAATTGTACTACTTCAAAGAACATCATTTTCTTCATCGTTTGCATTGCCTGCATTCAAATTATATTCGATTGCTCATTACATTGATTTGGAACCCAGAATTGCAGCACTTACATCTTTATTCGTTTTTGTTATAGATTAGGCTCAGCTTGAAGATATACCTTTTTAATACTGGAAAGCTAAAAACAGAACATTGCTATTGCATTGTGTTTACATGAAAGAAAACTGAGACTTTATCATCGTCAATTTTACATGAAGTTATTATCCCTAAGAGAACTACTTAGAAAGGTACAAATCCTCGTTCGGTTTTTATGATTCCATTGATCCCATAGAAGTGATGGCAGAAAAATAACCAAAAATTTGTGTAAAAAAGAAAGAGCAAAAAAGTAGTAGTCATTGACGAACTACTCAACAGAAGATGGTCATGGTATGTGCCTTTAATATACCAGTCTATCGACAAGCTTCCTTGCGCTGCAAAATCAAACTGTATCAAACAGTATTCACACCACCTTGGTTTACTCTTTACTGTCAAACATGTCACAAGTCTCTCTGCATTATTTATCACTACTACCTATCTCTTGTAAGTCTTGGTGCTTACAACCCTCGGCTTTGAACAAATCATTTAGTATTCAAAAGTAATGTTGTTTCCTTCAACTTGTAACCTCAACAATCTCTGCTTCACCATCACTGTAATCTCCCCAACACTTGCTTACTTTTGCATCAACTTGTATTTCACTGCAAGCTTCTTTCGCCACACTAACACCACCAGTCAAAGGAACCACATCTGCAGGCTTTCCTTCATTTTCAAGAAGCTTGTTTTCGTTGTCTAAGGATTGATCTTCTGGTGCTTTCTGCTCACTTGATTGATTTACACCACCTATTTTGGAGGAAATCTCTGCAGTCTGCTTCGGTATGGCTTCACTTTTGTCTTCAGCTCCAATATCAACAGTTATAACAGCTTGTGCTTCTACTGATCCTATTGGGGTTGTGAGAAATCCATTTTGAGACACAGCAACAGCATTTGGTGTCATTGTGGACATGGGATAACCATTTGGTGAAATTGGCATGCCATTTGAAGAAGCCAAAAATCCATTTGGAGAAACAGGGTAGCCATTTGGAACCACCCAAGGTTGCCCAGGTATAAACTCAGCAGCATGTGGGTTCATTATCATTAGAGGACTGTAGAGGTTCCCTTCCCCAGAATGTTCACTGCTGTGGTAGTTAGACTTGCTGCGCGGAACCCGATTTCCAGATCTGTTATAGCCCCCAGTGAGTCTAGGTCCATATGGAACTCTAGCTGTCGCAGATTGATGAGGTGATCTACGGACAGAGCCGACTTGAAGCATTGGAGGTATATTCACTGGTGGGGGCAGGATTCCTCCATGATCCTTGAAACCAGGAACTGTAACAGAGCTAAAAACTGGAATTGTTGATGGATTAAATGGGGGTGCAGCTGCAGAAAGTTTCTTTGTTGTCTCTTTCCCAATCTCTGCTTCATCTTGCTTTTCTCCTTCAGTTGGCAACTGCTTTACACTATCTTCACTGGGTAGCTGTTGAGGATCTTCATCAAACACTTTTCCTACGGGAATACAGGCCTCTTCATCATGCGACTGAGCTATATTTTCAGTTACAACATCCAAAGGTTCTGAGTTGGAACATGTAACTTGGCATCTGTCTAAAGATCCAATTTCCAATGATTCAACTTTTAAACTAACACTATTTGACTCCTTGCAAGATTCAGAATGTGCAAATCCATTAGCAACTTCATCTTTCGTGGCTTCGACACCAACTTCGACGTCTACTGTCCCGGTTTCTATTCTTATGTCTCCAATTGCACTGCCCTCTTTTTCCAGTAAAGCTTCTATCACCACCGATTCCCTTGTCTCCATTTTTCTTTCTTCATTAGCGGTGCTTTTCCTGTCTGTCTCAAAACCTAGCAACTTTTTGTCTCCAGCAGCTTCGTAAACTTCTTCGCTAGCGACCATTACCATTGCCACGTTGCTAGGTTTGACATCTTTTGCTGTCTCTTGACTTGCCTGAGCATTTTGTTCCGAAAGAAGATTTCCTTTTGGCAACTGCTCTGTCACTGCCTTTACAATTGTCCCAGGTGGAGCCAAAGCAACTTCTTTGTAGGAGAATAGTTTTCCAGCTGCCTGCACACTGATTGGACTTACTACTTGAGTAGGCTTATTAACTTGATCAGTCGAAGCTGGGCTAGCTGGGGCTGATTTTGGATTTACAAATTTCTCCACTCCACAGGCTGCGCTGCTCGAGCTATTTAGCTTTGGACTGAAGCTTGAACTTTTAACGAGCTTTTTGGAAGCAGAAGGACCTAGTCCAGCTGAAGTGGTAGGCTCATTGGGGTTTGTTCTCGGAGATGTGAAATTATTAGGCTTTCCCCGGTATCTTGAGGATTGGGACACATTCATAAAGTTTGTATTCAGTTTGGCTAGACTTGGCCTCCTTGATGCAGAAGATTTACGAGCTGCAGGTGAACGACCTTTAGGAACAGCTTCTTGCCATCCTTCATCTGAGGTGTCATCCTGCTCTTGGTCAACACTTTTAATCAGCACTGGTTGATCTGCTAGCGGTGTATCACTTTTTTCATTACAAGATTCCATGAATTCAGCTTCAGTTTTGTTTTCTTTATCACTTGAATTCTCCACAACAGGATAAGCTGGTGTTGAAATCTCATCATTCTGATATTCATCTGAGATTGTCTCCCAGTTTTGACCTGGTTTGCTCTTAATCTGTTTGATAAAGGGAAAACATAGCTTTAGAGATGTTGTCAATGAAAAATATAACCCAAAGGACAGGTTATGCAACTAACCTTTGTACGGGCTTTCTTTTGGGCATCTCTTGCTCTTATATCTGCGTCTGGGGTTATATAATCCAAAAGGTCTGATACACTGATCCAAAATGGGAAACTACTGTAAATAATTCTTACCAAGAGATAATGCTAAAAAATAAAGTTATGGAAACACAAGGTGACTCCACAATTAAATTTATCTCAAATATAAGAGGTTTCCTTGGGGTAAATCATTTTCTTTTAGGAAGTTCATTCATTCCCAAAATGTTAATGACAACTAAAAAGTGTCCAACAATTTTAATAGCAAAATACCAGCCTATTAAAGATTAGGCAAACTTTTGAGCTTTTGAACTAGAAAATGAATAATAAAATATCTGTTGAACATTGACTGATATTCAACTATATTTACTCTGCTCTTAGATTATACCTTAAATGGCCTTTGCTGGAGATTGATGCATCAGGCTTCGGAGTACCGTTCCGTGCAGCTTCTTGCTGCTCTAGCGCCTTAGACTCGAAGTACTCAAGCCATGCAGCAGCATCCTACAGAAGACATAGTACATATATCTGAGGACCAAAAATCACTAACACAATTGAATTTAATCATAAAGATATCAAACATCAAATTACCTGTGTGCGTAGGTCCTCAGACCCTAGTTTTGCCTGCAATATTTGTAGAGTGGTTTGTTCATGTTGAACACTTAAGGAGTAAGCTTCCATCAAAGAGAGAGCAATAGCAATGGCATGGTAGCTGGCAGCAGTCTGTAGAAGCCAGAAATACATTAAACATGAACTTATTATTTCCAAGTCTACTTTCAACTGCATTTAGATTTAGATTTTTTTGGGTTAATTTTGTAGAAAGAAGCTAAACTTCATAATAAAAAAATCCAGATTTTAGGTTTCAGTTCATTCGATAAACACAGTATTCTTTCAATCTCATCAGCAGGCATAATTCAATTTGGTACATCTAATTAAATGACGAACAGACAGATTAATTTAGTATCAGTTGTTAATATGATAGTTTACCTGTATGTGATCAGCACCAAGTAGTCTTTGGTTGCATTTGAGAGCCTCATGAAGATATCTAAGAGCAACATGAACATTTCCCAAGCCTTCCTCCATCATTGCTACATTAATATAGGTGGCTGCCGTATTTGGATGAGATGGCCCGCATGTTAAATGCAAAAGATATAATGCACGATTTACGTACCTATAATGAGAAAAATACAAGATTAAACCAGACTCTAATACAATATTCATTCAATGATATCTCTTATAATGAAAGCCCACAAAATATTAGAACTTTGCTTCTCAAAAACACGGGCTTTGCTTCTCAAGAACCATGTTTCACTTCCCATGAGTACGCTATCAAGTTTAAGTTTATGGCCAATTCAAAGTCAGGTTTTCTTACTAATCTCTACTAAAAACACTCTTAGGACACATATACCCTCATTGGAAAGGCAAACCCTCATAAATTATTCTTTTTATAAGTTATATTGTAAGCATAAACATTGACATTTATAAAGTTTAAAATTGCATTAAAAAAAATGGATGTTTATAAACTCCATTATTAATAGCACCTACACATTTTAGGACATATATAATGTTCTGAGAGAGTCTAACCTATCATGACCCAGATGCTTCGTGCTGAGTGCATATGAAACAATCACCCAGTTAACAATCAAGCATGACTAGTGTGATCAGATTGTAGTTGATAACAATCATCTTACTCAAAGTTGAAATACTTGATACTATTAATCAAGTTATAAATTTGAACTTTTTAACACTAAGAGTTCCTAAGCAATAAATCGAAAAAGGAAAGCAACTGTTAGGTTTTAACAGTCATAACCTAAACACAACCTATCATGTGGCCAAGTATATTGCATAAATTCTGCAGCAATGTGGTACCATGCGAACATGTATTTTCTATTCCGTAAGTGCATAAGCATAATTCATTGTCTTACCCCTCCTGATCAATAGCATGCATTCCTTTGACATAAAAATTACAAAGAGGATTTCCTTCCTCTTTCCACCAAGGCTTAGGACAAATTTTTAATCTCAAAGTTAAAAACAAAGAAGCTCAAGCAAACAATTTTTTAATTAGAAAGATATAAGAGCATACTTTAACGCCAGCTCCGTATGTTGAAGGCGATAATAGAAGACAGCTAGGTCCCCATAACTTTTCATCGTATCTGGATGGTCAAGCCCAAGCTCTCTTTCATTTATATCCAACGCTTTTTGCTGATAAATTGTTGCCTAAATAATTGAAAACAGATCAGTATATTGCAAAAAACTGGAAGAATGATTAGTGCTGATGGAGGCCAGACAATAGCATATGTCTAGCATGCACCCATCCTCGATTCAATACTTCAAAATCAAATAAATTAAATTTTAAAAATAATATAACAAAGTTGCCTGAGAGGAAAAAAATTCCAAAAAAATTAAAAGATGATATTTCAACTTTATTCCATTTTATATCTTTCGATCATCAATAGGATTCAAAATTTTTAGTCATTTAGTCAGCAACGCAGATAAATTTGGTCATACGATGCATGGTTAGAAATGTTGTCATATTTTAAAGCAAATACCTGATTGAAGTCACCAGTATGGTAAAGCACAACAGCCAGAAGACTGTATGCTCCTGCAGTCATTCGATGGTAAGGACCACAGACTGACACAAGTTTTGAAAGTGCCTTCAAAATCAAAGTCAAATATGGGTTCAGTTGTTATTTATATTACTGAAGAATAAAGCCATGTAGAACAACATATAGAGATTCTTCTTCATACCTTAGTTCCATAATTGACTGCATCCTCCAATTTACCTTTATCCAAGGAAGTCTTAGATGACTCCAACAGTGTACGCCCATCTGCTGATGAACATGCAACATGCTGCAGGGAAGAAACAATGTCAACCCAGTTCTAAAGCAAGAATTGCAAGACAATTCCTTTCCAGTTTTAAATTCCACTCAGTGGTTATTTACCTTGTATACAGGGACCATGCTTATGATATCTGACTTCTTAAAAGGAGATGGAGTATCCATGTCATAGTCCCTCGGGACAACCTCAAGCCCCACCTGAGAAATTATCATTTCATTTAGAAAATGGAGATGAGAAGCATACATTCTAAGACTCTTTATATTATGGAAAGATAATTGTACCTTATGGGACAGTCCACGAAGAATGGCAAACTTTCTCAGATCCTTGCAGCTTTCTGATTTCCACTGCCACCCAAACCTCTTTGAAAGGAAAGTTTCCACCCATCTCCATTTTAATTTATCATCATTAATGATATCTATGTCACCATTATCAATTGATGGTGTTCCCAACAATATATTTAAACATGCCGCTATTGATGCAGCCCAGTCATCAATACTATCAACTGCTGATACAACAGCCTGTAACACGTGTTTGTAGGCTCGAACAACCATTTCATGTATACAGAGTGATTGCACGTGAGGTAGATTGTCAGCAAGCTCAACCTAAAATGATAGAAAAGAGGAAAAGATGGGAAGAAGAGAACGGAAAAGGGGTTGTCAAATTTCATCAGTCTTCTGTAGTTCATTAATATGTAATAATATGAAAGTCAAGCTTCCTATCTGCTATCTAACTTAAATGAGGTCAGATATTCTTCATGATTTTTCTTTAGAAGATATTTTGGGACAAAATAACACTGAAGTCTAAAATATCTAGTCAATTCTACCCCCAGTCAAACAAAAACGTTTTTTGTTCATGGTACACATGACATTAAAGGAAAGAGAACAACGTGATCAAAGAATGAAAGAAATATATCCCCTAAATATATTATTACTAAAGGCATTACCAAGAGTCTGAAACCATCTTTTAAATGCATTAATTAACACAATTCGATTGACAAAAATTATCAATAACAATTGAAAACAACAATCAGTATAAAATTTTATTGATGGCATAGCAATAACTTTGGTTTTGTTCCTTTTAGTGGATACTGTTCAACAACCTCAAAAAGGTGAAAACAATTGAGACTCTACCCGTTTCACTCTTTTCTTTATTTGTCTTTTGCGGGTGGATTGCATTAGTTTAAAAGCGATTCAGATTCACTGTTCAAAAGACATTGCATCTTCTTTAACCATATCTTAAATGGTGACCCAATTTTTCTTGAAGAATCTATTGTCTTGATCATCAGAATATATTATCTTTTGTCATTTGGTTGACATACTTTTGATAGAATGACAGAAGAAAAATAATATTATTATATTTGCTTTAATTATTCGTTGGATATTTTGAAACCGTTAATATTACTTTTTTTTTTTTTTTTTGTTTCTTTATGAAACAGATTACCTTTACTACTTGCTACAGGCATAAGGTATGTATCACTTGGATGGACTAGAAGTAATTGGAAATTCAATAAGAAAGTGGACGGGTTATATACATGTATGTATGTATGCATGTATATAAAGGGAAAAAAATACAGAGATGAACTATTTACCACACGTCCCAGGGAACACATTTGCAAACCCCTTGTATGCATAAAATCTGTCAAAGTCCTTCCATCGACTGGTGAAAGTTCAAGGGAGCCGAAATCTGCCACCTAAAAAATTTGAAGTCACAACAAACAAATATATTAAGTCCAAAACATCTCAGAGAAAAAGGAAACATTGATTGCCAAAGGACTAACCAGTTTTGGAAGAGCAGTATCAGCATAGTATTTATGTGCCATTTCAATCAACTCATCAGGAGACTGACAAATGAACAAACCATAGAAATGTTAATATTAAAAAACTTAAAAACAGAAAACACCTACAAGCAAATATGTCTTTCTTTCTTTAGAGAGAGAGAGATATAAAACTGCTTAATGCATAAGAATTTTAAATGTTTGGGGAAAGGAAATACAAGAATAAGTGCAAAGAAGCCCATGGCTGAATAAAATTTTGTAATCATTCTTCTGGAAAAGTAGCTAGTAACCTTAAGGTGAAGGCCGGTTTCTGATTCTTTTAGTCGTAAATAAGCTGCTTCAGGAAGCAGTTTTTTCCACATCATTTCCACTTCCTCATCTTGTTTCTCCAGTCCTTTCTGATTGTTGACTTCTGATTTCTTCGTCACATCAAGGTTGTTACCTGGAGAAACCTCCATACTCTGTTCATTTTTACCACCTTTGATATCTGTTTTCCTTTTTATCTCCTTTAACAATGCACCTTGCTTTCCAAGACCCTTCACAGCAGGCTCAGGCTTAACATCCTCATTTTTCTTAGACTCGGTTTTACCAGAAGCTTGATTTTGCAGATGTTGTACCCAGCATGCTCCTAGCTCCCATCTGATAGACCTGGAGTTATTCGGGAGTTCATTCTGCAACTTTTGCAAGCTATCCTCTAACACTTTCCTCACTGAAGCCCTAGCGGAATGCAAGTTCTCAAAATCCATACTCTGTGATCGCTGAGTTGATGCAGGTGTGGTTGACTTGTGCAATAGCATCCTTAAGCTGAAAGGTATTTGTAAGAGAGAGACATTAATATCTCACAATCCTAAAGTGTAAGCTAGAGTCATAGATACCACTGCAGCATTTGACTTTGAATACATCTTTTTTTTCTTTTTTGGGAAGTTAAGAGTGTGCCCATTTTCCTTTTTGTATGCATTCATCTTTGACTCTTATGTGTGTTTGTGTGATATGGGAGGATAGTGCATAAATATGTCTTTTTGTATACAATAAGAACTACTTAGTAATGAAATGGACATGAGATGAGCTGACCTATTAACATTTAAAGCGTTGGCACCTCCTTCAGGCTGATCCTCAATGTCAATTTCTTGAGGAATAGAGTTCCCCTCCCAATTTACCTCAGTTGAAACTTTTACTACAGCTGTATAGCCACAGTATCTTACAACCACAACTCCTAAAGTAGAAGTATCCTACAAGACAAAAGAAAAAAGTAAAGTCAACAATACAGTCCCACTTTCTTAGTTCACCATCGTAATCATTCAGCAAAAATAGTTCACTCACATGAACAGTTGCACTCTCATCAGCAGTTATGCCTTTAAGTAAATTTCTCTGAGCAAGCTCCTCTTGTGGCATTCCAAGAACCCGACTACCCTCACTTTTACAATCTAATTTCACACTTGCATCAGGAGCATCTTTTGTCACCTTAATAATCAAATCTCCTACTTTTTCTTCATGCTCGATTGAAGCAGAAGGGTCACTTAAAGCATTTTGATTGACTTCAATGATGTTCTTGATTGCTGCAATTGCTTTAAAAACTGAAATGTCGACAAATAAACTGTGAAGCAGAAAAGCTTTCCTATCTCGTATTTGCCTCTCTTCTGCTGTTTTGCAAGGCATTGCAGCCAAAATTGCAAACTCTTTTCCCCATTGCCTATTGTCATGTTTACCATCTCTTCCTTGTCCACCTCCATTTCCTCCCCAGTTTTCATCTTCCACTGGAAGTGGGGGAAAAGCTGATGGATTATCTGCTACTACAGGAGGAACAACCCATGTATTTGCCCGAAAACCATAAGGAAGGTTGCCAAACTGAATTTTGAATGTAAAAAAGAAAAAAAGAAAAACAAAACAAAAGTGAATTTAAAACCATCTACTCATATTAATATCAAAATGCAGCAACTTGGTTGAAGATTTACGTACTTTATTGTGCTCAGTGAAAGCTTTCATAAGAGCCTTGTATGCCTGAAAGGAAAATTAATGTTCCTCAAAATTTATGCATTAAGCACTATAAAAAAATTAATAGAAAAACTTAAAATATTCAAGGAGATACCTAAGGGATAGAATTTGAAAATTTGGAATTTAGAAGTGTCAGGAACAAGAAGAGATGCAATGGAACTTACAGCATCAAAGACCCTGCTAATCTGCTGCAGAAGAGTAACCAGAGAGTAAGAGACAAGAGGGCGTTTTCCGGCCGGGTAAAACCCTTTACGAGAAGCAACTATGGTCATCGGTTTCCCACTACAAACTCGAACCTACATTTTTAGTTAGACTCCATACAATCAAATTAGCCCCCATTTATGAAAGCCAAAAAAAAAAAAAATGAAAAAAAATAAAAAGAAATAAGAACTTCAAAATTAAAGAATCCCACTTACATCAATTTGGAAAAAGTCATCTTCTGTTTTATCCTCCAGGAATGGACGACTTGATCTTCTAATATCTGTAAAAATGAAAAAGAACAAGAAAAGAATTTTAAATTTGAAACAAAAAAACATGGCTGCAAAGGGGGAAAAAAAAAAGACTTGCATTGGATAGGAGGGGTGAGGTGAGAGAAGGAAAAGAAATCGTAGAACTGGCCGAGCCGCGGCGGAGGATACATCGACACCGCCGCCGTAGCCGCGTCGATTTTTTCCTTCGCCTTGGAGTTGTCGAGAGATTCACTCCCATGGGTTGGACTGTTGTCGACAGCAGCAGACTCCTTAGAACCTGATTCTTTGGGAACAGTTCGGCTAGCCGGTTTGGGTGAACCGAAGGAGGTTGTGCAGGCAACAATGTCGAGGAGTCGTCGGATGTGCGCTATCGCTAGATCCTCCGTATAGTCCTCTGCATCAATTTTTTTCTTTTCCAAGTCAAACTTTCTGGGGTAGAATCAGTTTTAATGATCACTAAATTTTAAGCGGAAAAAGAAAAAGAACAAAAAAAAAAAAAGATGAGTGCTGGATGGGGAAGGCACCTGGAATGATGGACAGATGACAGGGTTTAAGAGAGACAATGTCAACGGAATCCTTAAGTTGATTTCCTCGTACCTGTAGAATAATTTTCCACAAGATATCGAACACTAGTTCTGTTAGAAAGTAGATCTAACGAAGCGAATGGTGATTGCCATCTGCTTTTGGGATCCAAGTTTAACAGAAGGATGATGATCCCAAATTTGCCAATTCCCAAATTATAAAGGTGCATTAATTTTACTTCTATACATAATATATATACAGGCACATATTACCTCGTGAGAAAGGGAGATGTTGGTCAAATGACATGTCTCAACGTGCACCCCTAAAAGCTTTCTTACGTCCAGTATCTTGTCCGAAGATATCCCCTGCATTATTATTATTATTATTATTATTATTATTATTATAATTTAAACTAACAAAGGGATAAGAGAAGTAAGAACAATGGATACCTTGAGAGTGACTTGGGATTCTTCAGGTGTTTCCACGGTAATTTCGATTACGGTTGGCAAAACTGTAGAAAAAATGGAGGAGGAAAATAAAATCTAAGAAATTGGAGATAAGATTTCAGATTTTTGGTATTTAAAAGTACAAATATTAAAGTGGCAGAGATTAGCGAGAAAAATCCTGAACCATAAATTGTAATACGATAAGATAAGTAAGAGACTTTGTCAAAGCAACAAATACTGATCAAATAAATACATATTGGTATAATTAATCACACATATTGTTGAGCTTTTTTTAAAAAGTTCTAGAGGTTATTTTCTTGGATTTTCCATCATTTTCTTGGCAACCAAATGGAAGTAGAGTATAGAATAGAAGGAAAGCAAAGAGTACCTTTCTCTTCTTTCTTCTTCTTTTCTCCCTTGGCTTTGTGTGCTTTAGTCTTGCCTGTCTTGGGAGCCATTTGTGCACCACAATTGTGGGATTGGTTATAAAGATATGGAGTTGTTTGGCTGTTTCAAATTGGTAGTTCTTTGACGATAATAACTATGACCTAGATTGAATTTATCGACTAATTATCTCTCTCCATGCAAGTTTTGCGAGAAATCTCCGTCCAAACAGCCAAAAAACTTTTCTTTCTATAATAAAGAATAAGAGAAACCAGGAAAGATGATAGCTTGACAGTACTGGACAGCACAAGTTCAGCAAAAAAACGCAAAGATTGAATTGAAAGAGACAAAATAACTGCTGAAAGAAGTTGAAGCAAAAAAGCAATATAAAGTTGTGTAAACTATAGCATTGAAATGAAAAGAGGAAAAAAGGGATATTCTAATATAATTATTAATTTATTTGTTTGAATTGAATTATGACTTTTGAGTTACTTGAAGGAGCTGGAAAGGAGATTTTACATAGGGAAGACTGAAAACTAGAAAGTTGAACTGGAAGAAAGGAAAAGCTGTGGGGTGATATGAAGAGTGTTGGTCATGTTTGGAGAGAAAGGGAGACAAAGTGCGGTGGATAGATAGGGTAAGGGTAAGCCCCTTAAGTCCTTTGGTGTATACAAATACAAGCAAAAACCAGAATGTAAGGCTAGCAGAAGGGCAGGAACATGAGTGAGAAAGAAAAAGGAGAGTGTTGTTTTTGATGTTAAAGGACGAAGATATATAGAGGAGAGATAGAGAGAGATGGATAGGATAAGGTAAAGGCTAAGCCCCCCAACTCCTTTTCTTGTACACAAACAAGCTTAGCAAAATGAAAAATGAAAATGTAAGGCTAGCAATTTCAGGCCTCTCATTTTTCAACTTCTTCCTTAACACCTCTATCTCTTCATCTCTGTCTCTCTGTTTTTTTCTTTCTTTTGTTTTCTTCTTTTTTTTTTTTCTTTTTTTTTCTCCTTTCCCATTTTCTCTAGATTTTGGAAGGCTGTGATGTGAAAGTAGAAGCAGCTGATTGAAGGGGGACCATCACTTACCATGGCAATTTTGGACACCCTAAACGAAAAAGATAATTAAAATACTATATAAATAAAAAAAATATAACACAACATAAATTAATAAATATATAAAATTTATATAATATAAATTATTATATATATTAAAATTTATATAAATATATAATATTTTATATATAATTATGATATAATATTATACGAACATGTTAAATCTACTATTTTGATTGAGCAAATTTTTAAATTAGTGATTACATAAAACATTGAGGCCTAGTTTAGCATTGCTATTGAAAAAGTTTTGAGTTAAAAAAAAAAAGTGTTTAAAAAGTTCAATAAAAAATGGGATTTAAGAATTTTAAAAGTGCTTGGTTGTTGTGAAAGTGCTCTAAAAAATTAAGATGTCAAAAAAATATATATTTAAAATAATAAATATTTAGAGATATAAGAATCTAAAATTTAGCTTTTAAATCACAAAGCTATATTTTTTTTTTGAATTGTCAAACCATAATTTTAAATGCAAAAGTTAAAATTTTTTATCCGTTTAACATTACGTTTGTGATAAAATCAAAGTAGTCAGTATCGTACCAGTGGGCGTACTTTTTTTATTCTGATATAGGTATAAACCGGTACCAATGTGTTTTAGTATACTGTTTCGAGGTTATCAGAGTTTGAATATTTTTAATTTATATATATGAAAAATATTTTTAAATATGAAATAAATTAGATTAAATAAATTTTATA
>JBBYHM010000018.1:10539833-10558743 GCA_038381775.1 Adansonia rubrostipa | reverse complement strand
AGAATCTCCTACATTTGCTCACTTTCTTCCTATTTGAGAGAGAAAATTAGATTATTCCGTGAACCTTAGGCCGGAGCCGGAAAAACGTCGCGCCGTGGCAACACTCCTGTAAAATTGGAGATCGCAATACAATCCGTTGGATGAGCTAAACCCACTTGGTTTGAAGCTAAGGAAGAGTCCTTCACCTTTGGATTTGATCCAAATGCGCCTCTCTCAATCCCAAAGCAGTGCCTCAACTTGCCCAATCCGAAAACTTGAGCTCTGAACTCAAAAGGGAGGCTAAAGTTGCTGCAACTACCTATAAACTTAAAGCCTCAAATTTTCCAGCTTCCGTTCTTCGAATCGGCAATTGGGAGGTGATCTTTTTTATTAAGTTTTATTTTCCGGGTCAAATAGCTGAGTGTTTCTTCGTCATTTGCAGTATAAGTCGAGGCATGAAGGTGATTAAGTGGCCAAGTTTTATTTTGCAAAGCATAAGCTTGTTTGGGAGGCATCGGAAGGTGGGCTTAAGAGTAAGATTGAAATGCAGTGGTCAGATACTATGGCTCTTAAGGCAAATTGTCTAGATAATGGACCAGGGACTTTGAATATTGTGGTAAACTTTCTTGTGTTTCCTATGATTTTCTCTCTCTTATATTTCCCGCAGTATCATATGTATGAATTTGGTACTTTCTTTTATGATGCAATTGGCTAGACATCCCCTTTTCTTCCGGGAGACGAATCCACAGCCTACAAAACACACCTTATGGCAGGCAACTTCAGATTTTACCGATGGTCAAGCTATCATGCATAGGTGAAAGTAATGTGGATTTAATTCTTATTTGTGAAAATACAAGCTGGATAATTGCTGCTTTATCTAAGTTGTCTGCATATAGTTATGCGGCTAATATGCTAATGGATTAACCTATTGTGGCTTTGCAGGCAACATTTTTTCTGCAGTGTCCCCAAGGATTGTTAAACAAACATTTTGAAAAACTCATCCAGTGTGACATACGTTTGAACTGTTTAAGCAGACAGCGAGATATAATTTTGGATTCATCACACTTTGAATCACGGACATCGGTGTTTGAGGATCCTGATGAAACGAAAGGGCTTGCTTTTGGCCAGGGGGAGACTGTTAAAGGGTCCTCTAGCTCTGGTTTCCAGCATATGGCATCACCAGCTGCAGCTCAGTCTTCGTCCTTGGAGACTGAGAAAGGGGATTCTGCTGGTATAACCTCAGAAAATATGTCCAGGGAAGCTCCATACTCCAGTTCACGTACAATCAGAAGCTAGGGATTTGTTTTTGCTGTGCTGATGGATAACCTGGCAATATTAGACACAATTACTTGAATATGACATGGATTAAACAATTAAAACTGATATGACACAATTAAATGTCTCAAAATCTTTAATACAAATTATTAATGTATCAAAATTTTATATAAAACAAGTTAAACACGATTATAACACAACAAAAAATACGAAAATAGCACTAATTCTGAGTTATATAGTCTTTTTGCATTCTCTTTGGTTTATACCATTGAAGTCCAATTATTAATACGATGTAGTGTGTGATCTCCTAGGAATTTGAAGACATTTGATTTGAAGTATGATTTTTAGTTACTAAGGACTGAAGTTTATAAATCTTTTTGTTAATGGTTGTGTTGCCGCCTTCAGTCTATTCGTTCTGAAATCGTATTATTTTATTTTTAAATATAGCATTTTTACTTTCTTTTCTTTCTTCTTCTTTAATTAATTTCTTATTTCACATTAGTGATGGACTCTTGCACCATTGAAGGAAGTGGAGTTTGTGAAGCAGTGGATTCAAAGGGACCAAGGAATTGGGAGCAGATAAAAGTTCCTGGACTTCACCCATCTATGTCCATGAGTGATCTTATGAACCATATCAGACACTATTTTCCAGAAGAGATGACATCTGGAAATCTATCCTCTGAAAATAGACCAGACTGCAGGGAAATGCTGGAGGAGATTGCACAATACCTTCTCAGCAACACTCAATTTGCAACAGCCTCTGATGAGAAATCCGTAATGTCAAGGGTCAAATCTCCCTGTTGTCTTTCGCAAAAGGAGAGTACAAGAGGCACAAACTTACAGGCTAACGAAGAAGATATTGATGGACCTGATGATGGAGAAGATGTTCAGCTGGACAAAACTCATGAGTCTGGGTTTAATATTACAGCTAAGGGTGATGTGATGGCTTTTGAAGGGGATGCAAGGGAAGTCTCTAGTTGCAAACAGGCTGCAGGCATGTCAAGAAAAGACTCATTTAGTGAGCTGCTGTTTTATCTTCCCCGAATCGCATCTGTCCCGAAGTTCTTGTTTGACATTTCAGAAGAAGATGGAGAGAGTCAAGCTAGATAAGATGGTTTTTCTTGTTTACCCGCTGTTTTAAAAATGATAATAAATATCAAGAGAATTTCCCTATCTCATGTTGTTTGGAAATCTGATGGTTGCCTATTATATCAAATGTATGTGGATGGACGCTTGTACAATTGGGATTAATCGGGATTCGGAAAATTGTTTTGATGAAGAATTCTAGTAAAGCCCCACGTAAAAATCTTAGGTGTTCCGGCAAAATTGTTTGATATAATAATATGTACAGCAGATAGTTGGTTCTCTTTTAACTTGCAAGTAAATTGTAGCAAATTGCTTTTAAGCGCTTGATTGAAAGGTTGGTATTTTAACATGGAGGAATTTGATCGAGTTTGTTTGCTTTGGATGTTGTTCAATCCTGTTGATGGATGTGTCACATTTCTAATTTTGGCTGCCAAACATTCGAAGATTGTATACATGTACATTGTTATTTTGAGAAATGATATTATATATAAAAATTTCTCAACTACTCGCTTGAGTTTATGTCATCGGATTTTTTTATTTTTTTTAAAGTATTTATACTCAATATATGTGTTGGATATATTCGAATATAATAATAAAAATATGATTTTAAATATAGATACGATGATATAATATTTTAAATATATAGATTTTTTTTTTAATTTCAAGAAGTAATTAAATAGGAAAGTGAATAAGGTTTGTTCGAAGAAGTAACTAAAAGGATCTCAGGTATTAATTTAATTAATTCAGGTAGTTATTTTTAAGTGATTATATTTACTTGGTTGAGTTAAAATTTTAATATTTACAATCTTCTCTTTTATTTTCAAAGTATAACCTCTTCCGTTAAAAAAAAATAATTTTTTTTTAATTTTCAAACAATGATATATTTTTTTATAAAAAGGTCACTAAAAAGAAAAAGCCTAGTAACCTTTTCCTCAATCTAATTGAAATTCTATTTTTTAAATGAAAGGGATTATATAAAAGTTACGAGCAAAAAAAAAAAGGAAGAAGAAACAAAGAGGGTGATTTGTGATGGGAATTAGGATGAGTCAAACTGCATATATCTATTTGATAAAAACTGTCCGAAGAGTAACATGAGTAATCCTTTCAAGGATACAATGTATACATGAAGTCTGCGAAATTAGATTTTTAATTCCACGCTCATTACAATTGCAAAAAGTTTATGGTGAAGGGAGTTGAAACTGTTCTGATATGTAAGTTTATTGGGAAAATTAGGAATGTTATACCGAATTACGTCATTACTGGTACATGTCAGTACCAAAATCAAGGTAATCAATATTTATCCGTGAATATAATATTTTTCAAACTTAATACTTTTATTCAAATCCTTATAAAAATTAGCAAACCTTGAAATTTGAAATATAGTCCGACCTATCAGGAGGACTATTCTTAATATAACATTTGCTTTTGTAAAACTTTGAGCCTTGGATTTATCATATCCTTTGTTTTTGGTATTACAAAAAGGAAAGGTAGTTTCAGAATGTAAACGTTGCTTTGAAATGATTCTTGAATGTACATAATGCTAGAATAGACCCTTGAATGATATTTTTATGCTTTCTTGAAAGTTTTATATTCCAAGCCCCATTTTGTATAAGATATCATTTATGAGTATTATACAAATTATTTTTTTCTTCTTTTCTGCTCTCAAATGGCAAGTGTCTTTGTGATTATTTTGCTAAAATTATTGAATTGAATCCCTGTTTGCACTTGATTGTTAAGCTTGGAACCATGCATTTGTCCTTTCGTCTTGAATTGATACTTTTTCTTTGCTATGATGAAAAGGGGAAAGATATTTTATGGGCAAATTTGTTTTTATTATGCAATTAAATGGATAGATGCCATGAATATTGAGTTATTTTCCATTGTAAAACCAGCTCTATTTACGAGGGAGCTTTCAATTTGTTTGGACTTATTTCCTCCACAAATTTAGGGGTAGTTTTAATAAAAAGGAACTTTTGCATTAAGATTTTATCATATATATATATATATGTATAAGAAACATTGTATCAAATGCTTTCAGAAAATAAAATCATTGAAAAGTAATTAAATGGATAAAAATTGGTTTTATATAAGAAATGAAAAGAAAATTTAAGTGGTTAGTGAATCACATGTAAATGGCAATACCAACTAAATTTTCCTTCCAAAAAAATTCAAATATTTATTTTTTTAATGCAGTTTTCAATTTTACGTTTTAATATATATTTTTTCTGCAACAATCGTTCCTCCACATGATTTCCATGATAGAGAAGCCGGCAAAGCAAGCAACTGGGACATAATCATTGACCCCCCCCAGCTTGCTGTAATGCTTGCTTCCCTCTTTCAACCCCTACTTTCTCTATAAAAACCCGATACAAAAACCCCTAAAACAATCTTAAACTTCACTAAAACTCAAAAAAAAAAAAAAAGAATGGCAAATCCAAGATGGGTTTTTGGTCTTGAGAACTTGTTCATCTATATCACCTTCTATCTCTGTCTGGGTAGTTGTGTGATTGCAACTTCTTTGGAAGACTCAGTTGCCCAACAAAAACTTGATAAAGTTCATAAGCTTCCAGGGCAGACTTTCAATGCGAGCTTTGCACACTATGCTGGTTATGTTACTGTCAATAAAGGCTCGGGGAGAGCTCTGTTTTATTGGTTCTTTGAAGCAACTGAAGATCCAGATTCCAAGCCTCTTCTTCTTTGGCTCAATGGAGGTCAAAAGTTTGAATCATTTTAAGATTCTTGTCTTCTTTTGACTTTTTGCTTTTTTGAAGCACTAGTTGATTATTTTAGTTACGTGAGGTACTAATTTTTTGCTTTTTTTATGCTGTGATTATATGGTAATTAGTGTTTTTTACTGATTGTGGACTATGTTTCTTAATTTCCAATCATTTGTTGTTTGATTTCAGTTTCACTGTGTTCTTTTCCTATCCTAAAAATCTCATTGGCCATTATGTCATTTGATTATTGGTTTGTTTCTCTTTGTTTGCTTTAAAATCTGCAGGAAAATTTTTATATGAAAATCATATTTTTTTTATTCATTTATTGTCTATTTTGTGTTGGCTCTTGTAGTTCATATTATCTTGTTTTGTATTTAGAAATTGCTTTTTGTTCACTAACAATACTTCTAATTAGGGAAGAAAAATTGAAAAAAATTACTTATTTACAAATTTATGTCTCCTCAGGGCCTGGATGTTCATCCGTTGCTTATGGAGAAGCAGAGGAAATCGGTCCATTTCACATTAGGCCAGATGGGAAGACCCTTTACTTGAACCCTTACTCTTGGAATCAAGGTAATAAATTCTTTTAAAACTTCACTATGAAAGCTGAGCAAATTATTGCCAGACAAAATGTTTCTCTTTAGCGTTCTTGATATTTGGTATAAGTAATTGGGAATGGAATTGCTTTACTTCTTTGTTTGAACCTTTAAAATGATGTTATGCTTTATTTCTAACATAGAAGACAATGATTGTTTATGGCGGACGATAGGCCGGTATTGCCAATTACTTCAATTGCAATATGACCTAGATATATTTACCTTTTTTTAGGTAAAGGCCATTGCTTTTCTGGTGTATTATTTCAGCTAGTCAGCTTCAAGCTCTTTCCTGAGGCTATTGTGTGCTTTTACAGCCCAAATTATTATGGAATTCTTACTTAGTACTTAATCTAAAGTTTTTTGGCTGCACTGTTAACCTGTTTCTTCCTCCTCCTGCCTCACAGCGATCAACATGTGCATCCATGTGTAAACACCAAAATACAAACTCAAGACTCTAAAAAAATGTGTATTGGCTGAGCATAAGATTATCATTTTCTTCTAAGTTCTATTTGTTTTCCGAAGATTGGTTTTCTGAAAACATTTTGTTCTCGGATTAACTGGGAACCTTGTGAAAGGAGCAAAAGAAATATAATTCAGGAAAGGAAGATGGATGAAGACAACAAACTCACCAGTGGTGCTCGCCAGGGAGAGAATTTGGTGGCGGTGGAGTATGGATCGAAGTCAGGAAAATGTTTGAGGGTTTATGTTTTAGACTTTAATTCTTGTAAAATGAATTCCCCTATTGAAAAAGGGGAAGGCATTTTACGGAAAAAAAAGGATTTTTCTAGTTGATCTGCAACCCATTTTCCTTTGACATGACATTTTCCGCGAAACGTAGGGAAATGCAGAAAACATTTTTCTTAAATCGTTTTCAGTTAAACAAATCGACCCTTAATTGCATAGAATCCTGACCATTTCCTTCAATTACATAAACAGCTGCATGTCATGCCTGAATGGCTTTTAGAAGTCCACCCCTTTCTCCCTAGAATGGCTGTTCTGTTTACATTTGTGTTAGCAATATTGCCTGCACTTCTTGTACTTTCAGCTCGGGAATTTGAATATTAGAAATACTCAGTTGTTAGTTACATAATTGCGATATTCTTATACTGATTTGCAGTTGCCAACATTCTATTTCTTGATTCTCCTGTTGGAGTTGGTTTTTCGTATTCACATACTTCATCTGATTTGCTTAGCAATGGTGATAAAAGAACTGGTAAGGCTGAAACATTTCTATTTCATACCTTTGATTTCAATTTTTTTTTTGGCTAGCTTGTCCAATTGTACCTTTGATGTACAGCTAAGGACTCCCTGACATTTTTGCTAAAGTGGCTTGAGCGCTTTCCTCAGTATAAAGAAAGAGATTTCTACATTGTTGGAGAGAGCTACGCAGGTAAATAGTCAGTCATTTTTGGCTTTTTTGTTTGCTTTGATTGTGTTAAAGCACCATTTCTTTTCCTTTGTATTATTAAAGCACATAATTGGTGAAACAGATCGATATGATGAGAATTCCTAGCTTTGTTATTCTAGCCAAATAACATTTGAGTCTTCTTTCTGGGACCATTTGTCGTTAAGTTAAGAGTAATAACAAACTTCTTATTTTGTTTGATAAAGGTACTAATTGGGATATTTTAGAAGTTAAGTGATTGATAAACATAAATTGGCATTAAAGTCAGGTTTAAGAACAAGAAGCAACATTTAAAATATATGGGATGCACTGGAAATTACAACTAGCTTGCATCTGTAAAGGAGTGCAAGATGGGTAAAAGGGGCAAAAACAAGAAAACCGATTTCTATTGCAGGAGAGTCTCCAACTTGGGATGCTCAGTAGGAGGATTTCAAGAAGATAAAGGTAGACTGGAAAATACTGATGTCGAAATCACAAAAAAGGATTTGGCTACTTTTTGTTTTCAAAAGATTTAACGGAGTGGGAGGAGAAAACATATTAATGTAGCTGACACGGCTGGTCGGGGGGCTTAGTTGGGTTGAACTATAAGGAGCGCTTCCAATGCGATTAGTGAAGGTGACTAGTAGTGGAAGAAATACATTCTATAGCCACTTGGAAAGCATCTATGGGCTACAATCCTAATGTTTTGGTTTTGCAAATTTTCTTTCTATTGAAAGTGCCTGCTTGCAATGGGGTATTTGAGTTTTATTATTCTTCATGGCTCAAAGAACTGCAAACAAATTATTAACTCCACTTACCTAGGCATCCACCGTAAATTTATAAAATAACAGATTGCAAAAGAATTTTCCATTTCGTTTTGGAGCGCAGGTTAAATGACTCTGCCGAATGTATACTTTTAGTTGGCAGGCATTAGTAAAAATGAGAGAAGTAACATTAATATATACCCTAGATGACTTTGCAATAATTATATTTTTATTATATTTTAATTTCTCTTTAACAATAAATTCATTATGAATTTTTGTTGTTATTGTTGTTGAGTTTTTACACTAAGGAATGTGTTGCAGGGCATTATGTTCCACAGCTAAGCCAAGCCATTGTAAGATACAACAATGCAACCAAGGCAAAAGCAATTAATCTAAAGGGTTATATGGTAGAGACTCTATTCTTGAAAGAGAAGCACTTTTGCGCCATTTGAGCAAACTGAAACATAAGTTCTATATATAATGCAGGTTGGAAATGCTCTAACTGATGATTACCATGATCATTTGGGGCTCTTTCAATTTATGTGGTCAGCTGGTTTGATTTCTGATGAAACATAGAAGCTGTTGAATGTATTATGTGATTTTGAGTCCTTCATCCACTCCTCAAGTGCTTGTAATAAGATTATGGATGTTGCGAGTGAAGAACTAGGGAATATCGACCCGTATAGCATCTTTACTCCTCCCTGCTCCGCCAATGTTAGCCAGTCAAAGTGGCTGCTGAAAAGAAAGCTTGTGAGTACATACTTCTACATCTTTAAATTTTAAGTTTCTTTTCTCCTTCTTAAATATCAGTCAAACCATCGTCTAATTAATTCAACTTCAGGCATAACTTTTGACAGCATTCCAGTTGAAACTATGCTATACATATGCAGCGTCTACAATTTAAAAATCGTCAACATTATTTCTTGTTGGTGGTTATTATGCCGTTTAAATATATTTAACTTTTCTTTTCTTATTCTTAGGACTTTCAACTCCTCTGTATGACACACACACACACACACACACACACACACATATATATATATTTTTGTGATAACAGTTGACGGAGGGACCTGATAAAGTTCAAATTCAGTTGTATTTATGATTTTATATTCCAAAAAATGAGGCTCCTTAACCTATCATAATTTCATGAACTGCAGAATTCATCGGCCATAACAATCACTATAAGTATTTGATGTTTTATGTGTAATGATTAATGAAATTTGGAAGTATCCAACAGATGGTTGGTCGGCTCAGTGAGAAGTATGATCCTTGCACTGAGAAGCACTCAGAAATATACTTCAATCTACCTTTGGTTCAAAAGTCACTCCATGTTTTACCAGAAGTTGCACCATCCAGGTGGGAGACATGCAGGTATATGGTGTATTTTAATAGACATGAATTCCTTCATTACCCGAAAATAACTAGAGCACCCAACAAAATATTCTAGCTCCACCCATCTGCATGAAACCTAGTTTAATGTGTTCAAAGGACATATTTTACTGCCATGTCTATATTTAAACTATCTTCCCTTTGGCACCATATCTGTTTACCTGATTATTATCCTAGAAATTACATGGAGAAGTATTTCTTAACTAGAAAGTTTTGCTTTTCTTTCGTTTTTGCAGTGATATCGTAAATATGAACTGGAAGGATTCTCCAATAACTGTGCTGGATGTTCACCGTGAGCTTATACGTGCAGGACTTCGCATATGGATATTCAGGTTTATCTCTAGATCAGTTATGTTGCTTTTCTCTATCGCTAGCATGTGAAAGTAGGTTGCAAGAGGTCAACCTGTGTGTGCTTTAGCATTTGAAGCAATGGATCATTACAAAACAGATTCTGTATATGATATTACTAACCTCTAATTTCGTTAAATCTCATCCTAGCTTTATTCATTAATATATATTTTGGTTCATGGTGTTTATAGCTACTTTCCACAATTAGTTAAAATACTCTTTTTAAGAATTTTTTTTTTTTCATTTATTGAACCAGTCTCAATAAATTCAAGAACAGACGATGCATTAATTACAACCTTAACAAGTGCCAATATATATATATATATATATATATATTCTTTAACACTTCCCTATTTTCTCTTTTTTATTTTACATCCTTTTTCATCTTTTCATATGTATTACTGTTTGCTGCATTATTTCCTTGATTTGTACTTTTTCCTGGATTGAATGGAGTGTAAATTTTTTAAGTTGGCGACTCATGTTTCTTGAATATACAGAATGACTAGTGATCCTGTGAAGTTGGTACATAAATCTCACAGGTAGAAAGTATAGGATGATGGAAAGAAAAATAAATATACCATGAATTATCTTGATTGACAAACTTTCCCCGAATATAGTAATATTGTCAATTTGGAATTGCATGAGATAAGCTCTAAAGGGAGTCTCAGTAAGATTTGGTAGAGGGAATCGTAGGATATATCTAACTATTACTAGTGATGAAAGACTGATGGTTGCTAGAGGTGTTCACGCTGGTAAAAATTATTCATCATTATAATAATCATTTAAGATAATTTATTTGTTTAAATTTGAATGCAAGATTTATGTTTAGGTTCTATTACATTACAGCTTAACATAGCCAACACTGACTGAACAAAATTTTTGAAATTTAGATATGTTAACAATTTTACTGCATCAGTAATATATTTAAGAGCAATAGGAAGATAGCTCTGATACTTCTCATTTGTGTTTTTCCATGTAAAAACAGAACTCATGTCTTTTTAGGTAAGAGTCCTTTTGCAGTCCTTGTACCATAGTCAAAAATGCATTTAGGTTCCTCTACTATTGCGTTGAGTATTTTCATTCTTCTACATCTGAAATTAGCGCAAATAGGAAAATTATTAATGGTGTTAAATAAAATCCATTTAAATAGCGAGGTGACTTATAAAATCTAATGTGTAAATTCGGGATTTTGGGTGGGTTTTTTGGGAGAAAATTGCGTTGACATAGTTTTAAGTTCCACTTCAGCATTTTATGCGTTAGATTTTATAAAGCCACGTCAACATTTAAATGGATTTCGTTCAACACCGTTAACAATTTTCTTTGTTTGTTCAAATTTCAAATGTATTAGCATGAAAATACTCAGTCCAATAGTAGAGGAACTAAAATGCACTTTTAACTATAGTACAGGGACTATAGAGAGACTTTTACCTGTCTTTTTACATAATTTAGATTATGGATACAGTTATTTCCTTTCATGTTGATTGACTTCAGGCAATTTTTTCTGATGTTTTTTTTTTCCTTCTGTTTCTTCAACAGTGGTGACACAGATGCTGTGATCCCAGTTACATCCACCCGGTACAGTATAGATGCTCTAAAGCTTCCAACCGTGAAGCCTTGGCGTGCCTGGTACGATGATGGACAGGTAAATTGCTTTAGGAACTACATCGTATTCAATAATCTTTCATTTGAGTAGACAAATTTAACTAGTTATTACTCAAAATATTGGGATTTAAATCTTTATTGTATGGTTAGAAATTGGTAGCTACTCGTATTCTGAGCACTGTGAGGCTTTGTGGCAGTGATCATATGGTAGACTAATAATGTATGTGGCAAACAGGTAGGAGGATGGACACAAGAGTATGCTGGACTCAACTTTGTTTCAGTGAGAGGATTTGGCCATGAAGTCCCTTTGCATAGACCCAAACTCGCTCTCACGCTCGTCAAAGCGTTCTTATCAGGAACCTCCATGCCGGACTTGGAACAAGTCAGTGACTCCTGAATTTTTGGTTTAATTTTTTCTCAAATGTGGAGAAATCTCCAAATCAACATTCATCAAAATATGTCTCAACTGAAAAGTGAACTGTGCTGAAATTATCAGAAAATGGGTTAATATTCCAACAAGGGGAAAATTTCTGCCACCACTGCAGGCGATGTAACTCTTACGTTGAAAGTGAACTACAATAAATCTGTTTGTTGTTGTGTTCATTATTTTTCTTTGCAATTATTTATTGCTTTTTGAGAGTAGAATTAGGGATTTAATCCTAACAGATGTTACTCCTCATGATAAATAATTTTAGATCGAATATAATTTCTTTTTCAAAATTATTTCAAATAGTTAAACTCATACAAAATATAAGCAGTACTTTAAAGCAGACAAGTCAAAACTTTTGGAATGACCAGCAGCAAGAAACACATTAGTTTTCATCAGTTGCTCATGTTGCGTACTTAGTTTCGTGGTCGAGACTCAAGCTCTAAGCTTATACAGCACTTGAACCCATAAATGAACCCTCGGACCATGATACTTGGGATGGATGACTACTCTTAGCGCAATATACGAAAGATTTTCTAGTCTTGCAAAATATCAAAGGAACGTTAGCCCAAAATTCTTAATCTAGTCTATATATGTTGCAACCATGCAGCATCAAACATCCACAAAGCTCATGTCTATCATAAGCCCATGAACTTTCATGCAATAAGGAATGGATGTGTGGGGACCTTTTCTATTAGCTTCATGTCAAAGAAAGTTTATCTTGGTAGTAGTGGATTACTTCACAAAATGGATAGAAGGGGAAGCACTTGCAACCACCATAAAAAAAAAAAAAACAGGCGGAAATCTTTTATTAGAAAAACATTTTATGCAAGTTTGGCTTACCTAAGGCTATTGTGATAGACACGGGAAGCAATTTGACAATCCAGAGTTCAAAGAATGGTGTGAAAATCTCAAAATTGACGTGTGATTCACTTCGGTTAAACGTCCTTAAGCAAATGGTCAAGCTGAGGCTGCAAACAAGAACATTTTGCTTGCGTTGAAAAAAGATTAAATGACGCAAAAGGAGCATGGACAGAAGAGCTACTAGGAGTTTTTTGGGGCACTAAGGACCACAACTAAAGTCCCAACAAGAGAAGCTCCTTTTACTTTAGCATTTGGGATAGAAGCAGTGATCCCTGTGGAAAATGGCATGCCTAGTTTCAGAGTCGAGTTCAGCGACGAAAAGGAAAATGACAATGCACTGAGAGCTAACCTCGATTTGACTGAGGAACAAAGAGACATGGCTCTTGCCAAAATAGCAGCTTATCAGCAGAAGATCTCCAAGTACCATAACAAAAGAGTTAATGGTAAACCTATCAAGAAAGGGGACTTGGTTCTGGGAAAAGTTGAAGCTTCCGGAAAACATGGAGCTGGTAAGCTTGCCCCATATTGGAAGGGACCATACATCATCAAAGATGCAGTCAGAGATGGAACATTTAGGCTACAAGACCAGAATGGAGAGCTCATCCAAAGAACTTGGAATGCTAACATCCTAAAAGTTTATTGTTAGTAAAATTATCATATTAAGCAGGGGAGTATATTTGGAATATGTCTTGAATAACAGCCGAGCACGATGTAATGTCAGCTTTCCAATAAATACATGAAACTCCTTGCACAAGTCACTTGTTGCTTTATATATATATATATATATATATATACAAATATAAAGAATAGAATATAAGACAAAACATAGATAGTATTAAAGAAACGCATGAGGTGATATCACCATTACCTTAGGCAGTTTTAAAACACAAGCAATATAAATTGGTGCAAAAGTAAAACCATCTACCTTGCTACACTAGCAAAATAAAAACTTTCTATTAAAAAACTTAAACATCTCATCCAAAGGAGAACAAGAAAATTTTACACACACAAAATCTAAAGGATAAACATCCAGAATGAAATCCAAAAACAAAGAGGCTAACAGAGCCGAAGAAGCCGGATGGCATCATTAACTTTAGCTTCACCCAAGTCAATTTGGTCACCGTTCTCATTTTCCACATCAGTCCCAATAATAGTGGCCTCAGCGTTATCATCATCGCAATTATCAGGACTATCTTTGACAATTTGCAAATTATCAATAGAAACTATGGACAAATGCAGATAGGGGAAATGTACTCCGCCTCATCTAAGCACAATGTAAAAGCACCTTGGACACCTTCTTCATTGGATTCCTTCACAGCAATGAACTCTGTTTTTGGTTGGAAGATTGCTAGCATAGCCTAGATAGCTTCATTTCTCTTCACCTCATTCTCAGCAAGGTCTCTCTGCAAACGCTTCACCTCAGCTTGCCAGCGTGAAGCCTTAAACTCTGCCTTCTCTTTATCTCCTTTTTCCACCTCCGGATCTCTCTTAGAAACGTAGGCCTTATCTTGATACTCATTATAGCAATGAGTGAGCATTTTAGCTTGTTCCTCAAATTAATTGTAGGAAAAAAACAAATTAATTTGCCCAGTGGAATTTTAATTTTTTTATTAAATCGGATCGTACTAGATATTGTTATTATAAACAATAAAACAACTATAATTAAGTGCCTAAGTTGTAGATTTGCAGATCTCGTCTAAAAATTCTTAGATCCGTATGAAAGCTTCAACCAACTAGCCTTATCCATTTTTTTCTAATTTCCGATGGTAGAGTGTGTAAACACTTCTTTGTCTTGATCAACTCTAGATTTATATGCTTGATTCTCCTTCAAGACCACCTTTATGTTAATAGGTTAAAAATCATGAGATGTTGTGATTAAAAGCCTTATGGTTGGCGCAAATGGTCTAACCTGAAACTCTAGGCACTACCTTTTACGTATATTGGGTGACAAGGTGCCCTTATTGTTAATTCTAATTACAATAATTATTTTACCTACTCCTTAAAACCTTTGTTGCTGCCAACCCTAGTGTAGGAATGGCCCAAAATTAACCGTAATGTAGCTATATATTATTTGGACCCAATTTATTTTAAAGAGTTGTAGCCTATTTAATTAATGTATTAATTAATTTTGATTAAATCGTTTATTTTATCTAGCTAGATAATTTTTCATAACTCCAATTTTAATTTGAAATAAAATCATGACAATTTTATTCGAATAGAATTATTAGGTACTAATTATCAAAATAAAATTAACTATAGTAAAATAATTAATTTTAATCATAAATTAAATATAAATAAAATATTTTTATTAATTTATTTAAAATATTATTCATATTTAATTTATAAATAAATATTTAAATAAGACTTCATAGATATTAAATTAATTATATAAATAATTAAATTTTCATATCTATTTAATTTAAATTAATTCCTATATTTATTAGAAGAAGAATATAATTAATTAAAATTACTAATTCTCGTCTAAATCAATATTTAATCAAATTAAATATATATTCTAAATAAATAACACCAACAATTATCTTTTATTTATTTATCGAAGCAAGCACCTACTCCCCTAAAAAGAGTGTATCTAGCGTACTACTTCACCATATTGAGAATTATCTGATTTTGAGTTTTCCAATCAATAACCACCTGTTAAGAAATTATGTTGAGCTAGTGGAGGGATCAATTGGACATATGTAATTAGGCTCTCATAATCTATGTAGTAATTATTCTATATCGAATAATTAATTATATAATTATTAATCTCAGAGTCATACTACTAAGGACCTGAGACTGCACTCCCAATTATCTATCATGTTACGTAAGTTTTATAAATAGCTTTGTAGTCTAATGACCTTGTCATATGTGTAATATCCTCATATGATATTCGTGATCAATTTAAAGCTATAGTCCGTTTTACCTATTTAATCACTTTATCTTATAGTTCCATTATACTCTTTATATGAAAATGATTGTTCACCATCATTTAACATACAAATCATCGAGGCCTAGTCTATTTTCACTATCGTATACAATGCCTTTTAAGGGGATAACCTTAACACTTTATAGAAGCTATGATTCCTTATCAATAAGTAAAGCCCTCATCTAGTATAAGTCATATACCTAATGAATCAATCTAGTAGATTACTTTGAGACGCTTTAGCTTTTGGAACGTCAAAGCATACAAGTTATGCACATGGAGTCAATTCCTTACTTAGGATTAAGGTAATTACACAATGAACATCAAAAGTGAATTAATCCAAGTAGAGAGACTTATTAATGAATTAATTATACTTTGGTTCAGTCCAATGTATCACCACTTCTAGGTGATACATCTATGTCTCTATTCAGGAGTCAGCTTACTCTAGATGGCCAAGACAAGCCACCTACTTAATTGGATTTGGAAGACATAATAGTCTTAGTATGAGTTAATTACTCACATTAACCTTATAGACTATGAACTATCAATTTAGACTATTTACCTTAGAATGTTGTCTTCTCGCACATGTAGTCCATTATATGCAACATTTTAATGGTACAAACATAACTAGTTAATGAGCCATATTTGTTAACATTTACTTTAACATGTAAATCTAAATAAGGATAGAATAACAATGATGTAATGAGACCTTGAATATATAAATATGAATAATTAGTTCAAACTAATGAAATATATCAAAATGTCTTTCATCCTTAGGGCGTTCCTAACTTTAATAGCATAAACTAAAGCTAACGACGTGTGATTAACGGTGGAGCTACCATTGATAGAAAAAGAAGAGTTCGTCATTTCCGTATCTACTAAAGTTAGAACCAAGTGAATAAGATATACGCATAAGTGTAAAAAAAATATTGCAATGAAGACTTCCTAGGGAGATGACCTACCAGTGGGAGGAAGCATCCATTTTGTGAGTTTACACATTGCGAGAGTGCTATTGAAAACACTATTTGTCTCTGATAACTCCAATAATAGGGTGATAGATTTTGAAGTAATTACCTTGGTAGGAAGAGCTGGGGTAATAAATGGATCTGTACTTTGATGATGCTTTGGGGACCTCTCAACAACGTTAGCAGTTACAGGAGCTTTACGGTTGGAAGCTTGATTTTCTTTACCTCTGCCTTCCTGTAATTGTTTTTCCCCACCACTAGCTTTACCTTTATTAACTGGCTTAACGTAATCAAAGATGTTAAAGTCACATTTGGCTTTTGTCCCAGCTTCGTCGCCTTTGCTAGCCATACTTGAGACGGAAATTATATATAAGTTTTGGAGAAATGAAAAGGACATCCATAAACGTTGATGAAAAGAATAATTTGCCCTTTCTTCGTGTAGTCCCAAAATGCTATAAAACTTCATTTGAAGTCAAAAGGTTGACGTCTAAAAAACTTTTCCTATGGGCCTTTAACTTGTTTATCTCATTATAAATGCGTAACTTATCACCATAGATAGGAACAGAGTCATCCAGCTTTTCTTTTATTTTACCTCATCAATTACTAACCTCCCACTCTCTAGATACCAAGGACAATAAATAGACTTTCTAAGTTTTCAAAACAATAGGTATCTTGTCAAAAAGCTTTTTATTAGGGTGAGTTGTCACATAGTACTATCTTTTGTCAATAGGATGTGCTTTTTTCTTTTTGGAAAAGAAAGATTTGAAAAGGTTGACCGTAACAGAAAACCCTACGCCCCCACACAAAACCATAACACCTTTTATGGAGCGCCAAGAATTTGGCACTAACTAGTACAAGGCTATCCCATTGTGTGACAAGAGCCTAGCAATAAAACCATGAATAGGAAACGTAAAGCCGACCACCATGGACTCATGATAAACCCATAACTTAGTCTTACTATGGTAGTTAGTGACTTTATCAGAGAATTTGGCAGTTTTGACCTCATACTCAATGGGGAGATTGAAATCATTATGGAGCTCATCTAAATTCTTATCAGAAAATAAATCGACACACAGGTTAGAAGAAGTATCACCTTTCAATGCTCTCATTATTTCCAAAGAGATGGGCTTGGCTTTGGGGCTTTCGTTTTTTAGACCTTGATCCGGTAAACTATCGTCTAACTTATTTACTTGTTCACGCGAACAAGGCACAAGTTAATGACTAGCTTTACCCTTTTTTTTCTCTATTATAAGCGTTTACAAATGTGATGGAAGTCATGTATTCCATCGCTACCTAGCCTTCATTGGGTTCATCTCAGTTTTTAAATGTAATGAATAATTTTTACGACTAAAACTAACTTCATTAGCTGATTTCTCTAATTGAGAATAACTAGAATCATTAGAAGAAGACATGGTTACCAAAAATATGAAAACAATAAACCTGAGGTGAAAAAGAAATCAAAAGGATGATTAAAAGTTAGATTGCCGATGTGATAAAAAACCCAAGAGACCGATGTGCTAGAGAGGTTGGATGAAAGGTGTGATTAAAAACTTTGAAATTTTAGAACTCGGTGGTTTAGAGAAAATTTTTGTTTGGGAAGAAACTTTTGGGAAGAGGTGTTAGAAAGAAAAACTAGATAAATTTATAGAAGAATAGGAAAAGTGTGAGGAATTGGATGGCTGAGATCAACTCATAAAAAGAAACAATGGTAAAGATCTTGCCATATGAAGACATAAAAATTGAAGACATTTATGATGATTGATCCCTGAAAAAAAGTTTGCACAAATTTTATTTAATGACCTCAAGGATCACTTCAGTCGCCTTTACCCAAAACTCACCTTAGACAATATTCACCCTAGCCAAAGGTTTACCTCAGCCAAAGGTCACTTCAGATTAAGATTCATCTCAGTCAAAACTCACCATGACCCAAGGCTTACCTCAGCAAAAAATCACCTTGACCAAGGTTTATATCATTAGAAATCACTTCGACAAAAGGTTCACCTTAGCCAAAGGTTGCATTGAGAAACCACCTCGATACATGATTCGCATTCGCTGAAAGATATAAGCTTGACAACGCAATAATAGCAAATTCTTGTTGACCTAAAATTTAAGCTGAGGTTTGATTGATAAAAAGTCTGAATTATAATGGTTTAGCATCACCTCGTACGCGTGCTAGCAAGACAGGGACACCTGACTTGTGTCAGGCATAATCTCTTTTGGCTACTTACCTCAGACAACTAGGTTCACACGTCAATTATACATGACTTGGGACGTGCTGCATCAGGCCTCGGATGCACTAGCAAAGTTAAGCGTAATCGTCACTGACTGTCTCACTTTGAACAATGACCATTGATAAGTATCATCCATACATAACAACCAATGTATTGCATCAAGCTAGCCAACCTGATTACGCCCTGCCCGTTCTTGCTTTCCGTCTCCGTCTTCTTATATAAGGTGCCTCATTGCCCAAGTAAAGAAGTCTGTACTTTGTTCATTGTCATTTCCTTTAACACTTGCTTTTTGCTTACCTCTTCCACTTATTGACTTGAGTATTGAAGAGCCAATGCTGGAGCAACCTCCAATCTCTCCTA
>JBBYHM010000018.1:10462323-10524527 GCA_038381775.1 Adansonia rubrostipa | reverse complement strand
TATTTAAATAGTATTAGCCTCATAGCCAGTCTGCTGAAAATACAAGAAAGTACTTCGAAGAAGAAATGGCATCAACTGTAAGTAAACTTTTTTCTCACAGAATGTATGAGAATGGAAGGGATTATTTTTACTTTGGTTTTACCCCTTCATATTAAGTTGACAGTTTAGTTCATGTCCGTGCCATCAGGCTTTAAGTGATATTTTGTGGTTGTGGGAAGGGGAAGGGTCGTTGTTAAGTGCTAACTTAAGCAATATTCCCCTAAGATAACGGTCCCTCTTAGGCCATGACATCGTTAAACATCTCTGCCCTAACTTTTTTGGGAGAAGATTACATAGGGCTGATAATTACTTCCGGAAAAGGCTTCAAGGCCATAATGTTCAAACTATAGCTTTGGAGATGTCCAGGAAAAAAATAAATTCCAAAACAATTTGAAATTTCCTTTGCTTTAGAAGAGGATAAGCACCTGTCCTAAACCTATAGGTCAATTAGTTCATGCCGTTACCCTTAAGAGCTAATATTTAACAGGTTTAAAATTTAAATCTCAATATTTGCAATTTTTTTTCTTATCTTAAGACTATTTTTCTTTTTTTTTTTTAACCAAAAAAGTTAAATTTCATTCAGCGTGCTTTGTCATAAAAATTTTGAGGGGGGGATTGATTATTGATTGAATGCCAGCAGCCAGATATTATAGGAAGCAAAAGTAGGCAGAAATGCTTTAAAGAAGCACATGCATATAGTGCTAAAACCACTCGTACTTAAGAAATACAAAAGGAAAATTTCAGGAAAAAAAGAAAAAGGAGGGGAAGAATGATGAAATGCCCCAAGACAAGGACCTCCACAAGGAATAATTAGTTAAAGTCTATTAATGAATGCAATGTAATGGGACAGAAGACTTGACTTTTGAGTGATAAAAATCAAACATGTAAAACACAAAACACTGCAGTTTATCTCAGTAAATCATGTTACAGAAGATATATTGCTGTGATTTTATTCCGAAACTAACTAGGAAGACAAGATAATGAATTGTTGCAGTTAGTCTCTTTGTGTAAATACTAAGTTTAACTGGCCTCTACTGCTCTTGCCTGCCATTATCACTGCTAGCTTTTTGTCGTCCTGACATTAGTTATTAATGGACCATATTAGTTTTTGAAACCTTGTTAGTTCTAATAGCTCCAAGGATTTGCTAAAGCCATCATCGAGAAATGGAAGAACAATACTGTACCTCTAAGCTATTTGTTAGATTTTTAATTAACTTGCAATTTTTTTCTTTTGGCTTAAAAGAAATCAGTTTAGATTGAGAACAAATTTTGAATTTTAAAATTATTAAATATCACATTTTAAAGATAATATATAAATAAAATAAACTGAACTCGGAATTTCTCTTTGGCTCCTTGCTGATGTTAAGTATCAACTGCTAATGGGAATTATCACGTTATTAGCCAAATATTCATCTTCTGGGCAGTGGCAGAAATGATCTAGTTTTCTTAAATGCGAATTACCATTAGTTTGAACCATCAAATGACCAAGACATTTAGACGACGATGACGTATTTTAATAATAATTTTGATTCTCCAGCCACGCAGGTGAGTGCAGTTCAATGGTTTTTTTAAAGTTATTTTCACACTGTTTTTCCATATACTAAACGCGCAACCGAAGAAAATGAATCATTTTGAGTTGCAAAATTCATGCTACACCCTGGAAAATGCTGGCTGGTACATTTCTCTATCTTAGTCTTTTTCTAAAGATGAGAAGATGAGTTTTGGGCACTTTGACACATTCACTGTTTGTAGACGCCTCTTTGCCTGATAATCTTAAAATATTTAAGATAGAAAATTAGGTACTTGTTTTGACGAGGGTCGATCATTTTCATGGGAACTAAACGTTTTCAAGACTACTTTAGTTATATGTACATAATTATATATCCACGTGATAGAAAAAGTACCATGTTGAAGGTTGATCTTGGATAAAAAAAATATTAAAGTAAAAAAATTAACTTCTAAATTTATTTTTTTAAAATTTTGAAATTTATTTTTGCGGATATTATCACAATCAAATTTTTCTTTCTAAGAATTTTTTGAGAAATTTTTATAAAATTTGGAAAGTTGATACGCATGTAGTATCTATGTCGATATGCACTCCGAAAAATAAAAAATATTCATGAAAAAATTCATGTTGGCATTTTATATCACTAGGTGTTAAATTGTCAATTTTATCAATTAATTTTAAGTTTTTTACTATGCCAGGATTGTTCCGCTGATGAATTTTTTAGTGAACTTTGTTCCAAAATTCAAGTTTTTATCTTGATTATTTTTATCAATTAATGCTTTGAGAAGTTATTAAATTCAGCTCATTTCTTTGAAGTTGGATTTATTTTTGAAATTTTCTCATTTCCAAGATACGAAATGTTCTACTCTGTAAATTTTTTTTGTGGGATTTTTCTAAGTTTTTAATTTCTAAAATTCTTTAAATACATTCATTAAATTTATATTAAAATAGTTTTTGAAAATTCAACTTATTTTATAAGTTATGCATTTTTTTTCCAAATAATAAATTTTTTTTCATGAAGGTTTTACTCATAAAATTTTACGAATTTAAAATTTTTAATTGTGTTTTTCTGGCACATAAGACTTCTTAAAAATTTCTTGTATAATTCAGCATTCAAATTTTTAAAAGAAGATTTTATTATTTTTATTTTTATTATTTTGGATCAAATTTCTTTAATAGGCTTAAAATTGACAAATTTTTTTAATGGGCCTACTAAGCTTATTTACTTCTCAACAAGCTCAATAAGATTTCCAAGCTCATTTTTTTTATTTCATCAAGCTCATTTCATTTTCAACGAGCCCAATAAGCTCATTTCTTAATTATTCCAACAAGCCATTTCATTTCCAACAAGGCAGGCTTGTTTTGATTTTGAACAAGGCCCAATAATTTTTCTCTCTTTCTAAAATTTTTATTAATTCTTTTGGATCAAAAATTTGCATATGAATATTTAATTGAGCTTTTTACATGTCTAAATTTGTTATTAAACTTGTCAATTTATAACTTTCTATTTCATGCAATTTAGTCCTTTCACTTCAATTTTTCCATTCTTTTTTGTAAAATTTGTAATTATAATTTTATTGACTCATAAATTTTTGATAATTTGTATTTATTTTAATTTCAGAATTTAACAGTTCAATAATAAAAGAATTCATTTAATCAAGATTGAATTTTATCATTAAGTTTAAAACTATCCAAATTAGATTTTTTTGAGGCAAAGTTTCTAGATGATGATATCATGTATGATGTCATTATGCAAAATGATAAGTATTATTAATTAAATCTTATAAAAAAAGAAAAAAAAATCAAAAAAAGGTAATAAAAATAGAAAAATGAAAAAATAAAGGAAATTGGTAGAAAAATCAAGAAGCATTCAGCTAAAGGGGTTTTATAAGCCCTTGGCCAAACTTTTCCCTTATTAATAGGGGAAAATGTTTCAAGAAAAGAGTTTTAGCTTTTTCATAACAAAAAACACTAAAAAATTTGAATTTTCTTAGGTTTTAAGCTTTTTAAGGTAATTTTTCTTGTGAAATTTTTAATTTTTTCTCATTTTATGCTTGATTCTTCCTTTTCATGAGCTAAAATCATTGTTGTGCTAATGGATTTTAATCCTTAAAAGGCTAATTATGATGGCTATGAATAATGTTTTTTGATTTTATTGTTATATTTAATTTTAATGAGTATTATGTTGATTTTTGTCAAGGTACTTTGTTTTTATTGATAGAAATATTGTTATTTTTATGTATATATTTTTGTGCTACTTTTTTTAGCATTTTCATGCTGATTTATGTTGAGATGTTCATGATTTATCATGATTTTACGCATAGCTAAGTGATGAAAAGAATTGTTTATATTAGGATATGTATTTATATTGATAGTCATGAAATTATGTGATGAAAAGAATTATTTTTGGTTGGATTTAAGGGCTGGCCAAATATGATGATGACATTTGATAGGGTTTATTTCTTATTTTGTGATATTTTGGACTATTTTTGCAATGTTTGAAATTTGTAGGGGCCTAAAAATAATTTTTCCAAAATTTTCAAGGCCTTGGAAAGGTATTTCCATTCTTAACAAAAAATAACAAGGATGATTTTATGATGTTTTGATTTTTTAGGTTATTTTGCAATTATGAAAAGTGTAGGGACCAAATTGCAAAAATTAAAAAAAAAATTCTTTCTAGGCTATCCATGCTTGCCTGAATGCTCTATGCACCTTTAGGGTGTTTTTCACACATTTTAACATGTTTGAATGCATACTATGCATTTTAAACCTATTACGGACCTTTTTGTAATTTTTGAAAGTTTAGGGACCTTTTTGAAAAAAGGTGAAAAATTTGTTCCAAGGCCAAGGGTGTTTGGCCTAATACTTTTTGATGATATTTGGTATGTTTTCCATATTTATTTTGATGTGTTTGATTTTTGATTTTGTGCTTTATTTCGTATAGGGTTTTTTATAAAGTTAGAAATTTTAGAGATCATTTAGAAAAACCTTACATTTTAGGGTTAGTAGGATATTTTTGACATTTTGAAATGTTTCTAGCATTACTTTAGTCCTATGTGGGGCGTAGAAAATATCAAAATATTTTATGTTCCTCTGGTTATTTGGTAGGGTATGAAATCTAATTTTGAAAAGTTTAGGGACCTATTAGTAATTTTTGCATTTTAGGTCATTTTTTATGTCTAAGTTACCCATTTAGGGTAAAATTGTCATTGACTATCACTATCAAGTCCTTTAAGGTTACTGAAATATTTCTAGGTTGAAGGTTTGCCTTAGGGGTATTTTCATAATTTATGCTAGAACCAAGCTCTTTATGATCACTACAATACTCTACGTCGAGGCTGCATAATGGGGATAGTTTTTTTTTATATAAAGTTATTGAGTCTTTCAAGGCTACCGAGATTCTTTTATGTCGAAGGTGAACCTTGAGGGTATTTTAGGATTTTATTTTAGAACTAAGTCTTATCTGATCATCGGGATACTTCAATGTTGAAAGTGCAAAGTAGGAATAGGTTTGTACTTTTAAGATAATATCGAGTCCTCTAGGGTCACTAGGATACTTCTAAGTCAAAGGTGTACTTTAGGGGTTTTAGGATAAATTTTATTATTGTTTTATTAATTTTCATAAAATCAAAATTTTTGAAAATTAAGGCAATGTCTCAAAGTTGAAGTAGTTTATGGAATGTCCCCCAGTATATGAGAGGGGTTTCACGAATTATTTTAATGACAAGATATCCTTTTAAAAAATAAAAGTTAGGATTTTTTGAATTTCAAAATAATAAAACTTTTTATATTCCTTCGACTCTTCAGTGGGTTATAAAAGATATTTTGATTTCTAAAGCCTTTCGCATTACACAGGCTTTCTAGTGGGGTGCAAAAGAGAATGATAAAACCTTTCGTATTCCTCCAGTCCTCTAGTGGGTTAAGAAAGATATTTTGACTTTAAAAAATATTTAAAAGCTGATTTTCTCATTTGAAATAATAAATTTATTTTATAAAAATTTTTATTTTGATATATATATATGAATTATAATTAAATAAGAGTTATTGAGATTTAATAAAAATCAAAATTTTAATTAACACGTGATTAATGATTGTAACCATCTCATGGACCCTTTAAAATGATCTCTAGTATTATCACAGACCTCAGAGCTTATTTTTAAGGGTTTCATTACCTTCAAATCAGAAACTTCGGTTAGTGAACACGCTCACCTAGCCAAAATAGATTAATGGCAACTCCAAGACAAATGGTCGTTTCATAATGACTATCTAAGGTTGAGTCGAGTGAGCGATTCATCTCGATAACCTGATCCCCAAACACAAAAAATAAGAAAAAATATAATGATATGGCCCCTAAAAATGAAAAGGTAATGATATATAGATATATGTTAGAACGAGAGGCACACCCGCCTTTTAGGTCGAGCTGGTCAAGATTCATATCCAAGTTATGTTGCGACAGCTTAGCGACTTCACTGAGGATAGGTTAAAGAGTCAGGCCTAAAATTAATCATGTGCTAACAAAATTTTAATTGATTCAATTTCAACTAGTATTTAATTATAATTCATTGTATTTTTAGAATAAAAGTTATTTTATTTTTTATTTTGATTTTGATTTGTGTGGAAATTTTGATATATATTATTCATTTTTTTCACTAATCTTTTATTTTTCTTGGCAACATTATTTTTCTAGGGCATTTAGGATAGGGTTTTTTATTATTTTTGAATGAGTCAAGTCATTAAAGGTTTGTTCATTCTCCCTGCACACTTTGTGCACATGCCTATGCATTAAACTCTTCTCCAGATGTATAGAAAGGCATAGGTTACCCAATATTTTATGACAAGGCAAAGTAGCTCTACCTTCTAAAGTGTTAGCCTTTGTTTAGGCTGGTGAAAAGCTTACGTGTGTAAATGCTTACGTCTATCTAAGGTGTTAGCCTCGTTATGGGCTTGGAAAATACTCTCACTCGAATTGAACCCCTTCTAACATAAACCCACAATGCGTAAAGATTAGGTACCTCGTTAGCTCTTTCGGGACTCAAGGAACAGTTTGAGAACCTATTTAGATGCCTAACGTGAACCTCATGTAATAAACTATCGGGGCTTCACCTAGCCTAATTTTAAAAGTTACTGAATTAGGTACACATGAAGGGAACATTTTTTATCTTTTTCCTTTTATTTTATGTTCTACGCATGTAAACCATGTGATGGTAATAAAACATCATCAGCTCAAAAGGTGCCGTCATTGTTTTAATTCAGATATAAAGGGATGATGAATGAACATCATCACTTGCAATGCGATTACTTCTTTTTTCCTTACAAGTCATATGCGTGACCTTAACTGCATGGTGTAGACGTGTAGGTCAGGTGATGATGTTTGTACATCATCACCGACAACAAGGCCTTTTTATTTGCCCCAATATGCATCGTACAGCCCTAAAGAGTCCGCTTAGGGGAAAATCTTTTTCTTGTATAAATTTTTAATTTCCTATGCTAACCTTTTTTCCTTTTATACGTAGAGCAATGATGAACGAACATTGAGCAGTCCATTATAAGATTGATCACTTTTTCTTAGGATACCATAATGTCTTAATTTTATTTTTGGGATAGTTTTTTTTTATGATAAGCTTTTTGTATATATTTGTATCACTTTGTTGCAAACTTTTCTTTGACATTAGGTTAGTTTTATCCTTGCAGGGTAGAATAAAGGTTTTCCCAGATTTAAAAGTTCTCTAAAAAAAATTTATTTCAAATCAGAAGTGTTGGGACTATCAAATGTCATTGACCATGAGAGATGAATTCCCAGCACACCTAAAAAGGATAAAGGCAAACTATGGTGAAACATGGGAAAGATTGATGAAATAGTTAAAGGAAATGCGAGCACAAATTTTTAAACCAGTGGAAATAATGATTGTTAAAAGAAAACAGTTTGAAGATATGAATTCAAAAAATGAAAGAAATCTCCTTAAAGCTGCTACCGATTTTTGGGGCAGAAAGGCAACCGCCGGTGGAAATAATGACTATTAGAAGGAAACAGTTTGAAAATGTAAATTCAAGAAATCAAAGGAATAACCTGAATATTGCTGCAGGTTCATTCGGGGTAAAAAGCCAACCATTATTTTGGAAAGCCCTTGTCTCTAAATTGACTTCAATTTGTGAAGCAAATAGATTAAGGGTTTGGATAAGGTAAGAATGTTTCCCAAAAAGCAAATATTTTTAAAAACATGATGATAAAAAAGTTTGGAGAATACAAATGATCAATGTTGAGAAAGAGCTTCTACCTTTGTATTATTTTCCTATGAATAAAACTATGATCTTTAAAAAAGACCCAACACTTCATGAAAGTAACTCTAAAGTTCTTAAATCATGATTCCCTAGGTAAAAGGTGACAGAAAAGAATTACTGATAACATCTATAGGAATTAATGAAGTTTTGCAAAGGGAAAAACCACCTTAAAGAAATCTAGAGACATTTAAAAATCCCTAAGCCAACCCACAGTTAAACATACCCACCCCAAAAATTAAATCCATCCTTTTTTCAATTTTACCTTTTGATCTTGAACCCTTTGCGACCATTCTTAGTACCTGTTGAAGAGCTAATGGTTAAGAGAATTAAAGGAAAATCAAATTAGTCTAATTTTCAAAGAAATTCATACTTCATACGACCTGATGCATATGTACCCAGGAAAATGGGGCATGTAGCTAATCCACCTTGAAATTTTTGGGTCAACCAAAGTTTTTTAGGCTCTTTAGCTCATATTAAGGAAAACCCAATTTTATGATTTAGGAAATTATTACAAAAGATCACTAGTATTCAAAAGATTTGAACAATACATGCTTTTAACTTAGAGGTTTTAAACAAAATACATTTTTTTAAAAAAATTATTTTGAGAAACTTGAAATAGTTTTTCAAATTAGAAGGCATCAAATTGAAATAAGAACTAACCCATGCGAAAGAGAAGGTGACATAAAAATTTGACATTGAGAATTCGAAAATTATTAGGATAACGTTCCTTTGGAGTATAAGAGGATCGAAAAATGTTCTAATATTGCAATTGATAAAAACGATTGGGCAAGACTTAGAAGATAACAAACAATGTCAATTTTCGTATCTTTAAACCACATGCATTATTTATTATCTTATTTGCATTGCTTCATGTGCATTTGCCTTTATACTTATACTCACTTTTGCATTGTGTCACATGCATCTGCAGCATTAGATACATTTACATTTGCATCGATTCACATGCATCTACACTGTAGATAACACTGGGTTTTACATTATTTCAAGTGCATTTATCTCTTCATTAACGCATGCATTTGCATCATTTCATGAGCATTTGTATCAATCTTGATAGTGGTATTCTTTGAGCAATATCTTTATTTCTTGGATTATTAAAATAATTGCTATGGCATTAACCATTGATCAATCACGTGAGTTTTCAAACCAAGTCTTCGACGGTGAAATTTGAAGTATTTCAAAAGTTTTTGGTTTCAAAACAAGTCTTTGGTGGTGATATCCAAAGCATTTTAAAAAGCTGTTAAAATTTTTGGTGGCATATCTAAGGCTTATGGTGATAGCAGCTGGAATAATTTTCAGACTCGATGTCATATCCTAAATCTACTAGTGATGATTATTAAACTTATGTTCTTTTTACAGGTTAAAACACATTCAGATGAGCGAAAAAGTTAAATCCCTTTAGAAGATTCCCTAGAAAGAAAAGAAAGTGCAAGCTCTTAGGGATGTTGAACTAGTAAAATTTCAGAAGTTGGTGGATGTCTATCAAGGATGATTGGTTTAAGAGTCATTGACCTTATGGTAGTATGCTAATTAAGGACAGTTTGTATCTTAAGTTTAAAATTTTTTGCATTTTTTTTCAAAAACTATGAATTATGAAATATTTTGGTTTATAAATAGTGTGCATGTTGTCATGAATCATAAATTTTGTTAATAATGATTTTCGGTATCTAGGATAATAAAAATATTTTGAAAATTTCTTGTTTGGTAGATGATCATTGTTAAGTTAAACTCTCTAAAAAAGGTCCTTCACTTTCATTTATATGATTGTCTTAGACATTTCAACAATAGACTTTTCACAACCGTAGACCTTTCACACCTGAATGTTCATTTTCTGGATTCCTTGAAGGTCAAACAAATAGGTTATGCTCCTAAAAATTTTAGGTGCCAATAATTTGACGTGTTAAAATATTGATAGTAATTATGAGATTTCCCACATTTGGATAACCTTTTGCCATAATTTTTAAGACACTCTTTTAAATCCTTGATTTAGCAAGAATGAAAACAAACATGAGCAAAAAATACCTTTTATTTCTGATAAAACATTTTTAATCTAATGTTTAATAAATAAGATACAAGGTTCGTGTTTTCCCATGCTAATTCGATTTTCTTTCTCAAAGGCTCAATCACAACCATTATTCATTAATGGCTATAAAGCTGAAAATGTTAAAGGCATTCCTTAAGCCTTTAAAAATTAACTGCAACATCATGTTATTGAGGTACTCAAAATGATTTTAGAAAGAAAACAACCCATTTTTTCCTAAAGAAATGCTTGCTAGCTCAAATGGCTTTGTTTGAAATGACAAATGGTTATTTGTCTCCATCTTTTTACAAATATAAAAAATTATTCCCTTTGTGATCCTGTTTGAACCTGATGATTTATATTTTCCTTAAACCCTAATCAAGGATCAACTCTCTTCTGAGGGGCAAGTGAAGCAAAGCTTCAAGATTAAAAGGGGCAAATTCCATTCTAAAATTGCGAGAATAACAAGTCAATTGCCACAACCTAAATTTCAAAGAATGAAAAAAGTTTAATTCTCAAGTTCTTTTAAAACAAAGAATGAAGAAAATTCAAGTTTCAAGTTCCTTTATAATAAATAATGAAGAAAGTTCATGTTTCTTCAAAAGTGAAGACATGCCAAATGGGAATCCTTTGAAAGAAAAAGTGATCCATGATTTAATTACCCTTATACACTTGATTTAGGCCTTTCTATCCTTTCTTTCTAAACCATGAATGATGGCCTATATTACTTACCTGGAAAAGTCCATTTTGATCAAACATAGCTATTTAAGTTGTTGAGCCATTCTTAAAAAACTCCTTCAAATTCATCTTTTTGGATGATTTTGAAGTCCTCAAGAATATAATAGAGCAATCAATTAAAAATGAAGTTCTAGGGTGGAAACAGAAAAAGGCAATCTAGAACAAACTTAAAGGTTTTAGAATCATTCCTCAACCGACACAGGTAGCCACCAAAAAAAAAGAACCCTCTCATGCTAATCTAGAAATAATCCCAAACTTCTAGAAATTTCATAACATCAATCAAAAGTTGAATCAGATGCCCAAACATTGATTTGATTCAACATAACCTTCTAGAACTTTTGTGTCTAACCTTAGAAATTGGTGCTAGCCAAAGGCCTTCAAATTAACCCTTCAAGACTTGGTATTTACTAGTATTAGTTTGTAGATACCTAATTTGGTCAGGGCCTCATTTCCTTGTCAATTACAATAATCTCCGAGATATAAAATTAGGCACTTGTCCCTGTGAGGGTAAATTTTTTTAGGGAAAATATACATTTTCAAGACCTACTTAATTGTGCTTAAATGATCACAGGTACATGTGACAAAATTACTGCCCTTGCAAGGGTTGTATAAAATAAATCTCGAATGAAAAGATGAATTTGAAGGTAAAATAATTAAATTTTAACTTTATACTTGTGAAAGTTTGAATTTTGTTTTTTGCAGATGTTATCATGGTCAAATTTCTCATTTTAAAGAATTTTTTGAGAATTTTCATTGAATTTGAAAAGTTGACTGTCGTATATTTTTAATAACACTAGTGTGGTATTTATGCTGATGCACCCTTTGAAAAATAAAAAATATTCAAGAAAAAATCTATATTGGTATTTTTTACTACGAGATATCAAGTTGGCAATTTTGCCATTTATTTTTGAATTTTTCACTATATCGTGAATATTTTGCTCGCGAATTTTTAGTAAAGACTTATTTTGGATCTCAGATTTTCATCTTTATCATTTTACAAATTAATTTTTGAATATTTAATTCATTTTATATAAGTTTTAATGTGTTTTTTTCAAATTTTCTCGATTCTAAAACACGAGCTTTCCTTTATCTGTAAAATTTTTTGTAGAATTTTTGTTGAGTTTTAGACTCCAAAATTCTTTAAATATTTCTATTTAGTCACCATTAAGTTATTTTTTCAAAATTCATTTTATTTTATAAGTTTTGTATTTTCTTCCATAATTTTCTTATTTCCAAAATACAAAATTTTCTACTTGTAAATTTTTTTTGAAGATTTTTCTTAGTTTATAATTTTTAAAATTCTTTAAATATTATTATTTAATTCATATTAAATTACTGTTGAAAATTTCATTTTATTTTATGATTTTTCATTTTCTTTGAAAGTTTCTTCATTTCCAAAATACGGAGTTTTCTACTCCGTAAAATTGTTTCAAGATGATTTTTTTTTTGTTTCTTCTTCAAATATAATTATCTAATTCATATTAAATCAGGTTTTCCAAATTCAATTTATTTTATGAATTTTTTATTTTTTCACATATAATGATTTTTCTCAGTAATAGTTTTTCTCGTAAAATTTTATAAGTTTTTTATTTTTAATTTGTTTATAAATTAAAAATTATTTTTATTTAGATTAAATTAAATTGATCGTATGAAATTTTGTTTCAAATACATAATCCTTTTAACTAATTTTTACAGTACGGTTTTACAGATTATATAAATATCTTCCAAAATCCTCTTGAATTAATTATGTCATGCATGACATCACCCATTAAAAGACACATGTAATTACTTTTGGTCAAATCTAAATTAATAAAATATAAAAATATAAAATAAATAAATAAATTTATAGAAGTTGGTGAAAACTCCACCATTTTTGGCGTCCTTCATCCCTTATAAATAGGAGTTTGATTTCTTCATTTGAAGCTTTTAGGATAGAGGGAAAAAAGAAAAAAAAAAGCAGGAATACATAATTTTTTTAAGCTTTTCTAAAGTAATTTCTTGTAAGTTTTTAAATTTTTTTCCTTTATTTTTTGTTTGAATCTTCCTTTTTAATGAGTCAAATGAATATTTGTGCTCATGAATTTTGATTTATGTTGAAAGGCCAAGTATGATTGCTATGATTAAACTTTTTGATTTTTTTGTTTTACTTATTATTAGAAATAATTTGATTTTCATTGAGATTATTTATGTTTGTTGTGTGTGTTGATACCTATATTGTTATTTCCAAGTATATATGTATATGTGATTTTTCTTAATATTTTCATATTGTTTTACATTGATCTATTCCTTATTGTTTATGTTTTCATGCTTATTCATGCTTGATAAAAATTCTAACATGTATATTTGTTAATATTTGTGAAAATATGTGATGAAAAAAATTAGTTTTTCCAAAAAAAAAACATGCTTGTAAAATCATGTAGGGGCTGATGGTATTTTGATTTTATTTTTCTTATTTTTAAATATAGAATAATCGAGATTAAATTGCAAAAATATTGCAAAACTTTTTCCTTGGCCATTTAAGCTTGCTCGAACCTTATAGACAGCCTTAGAAGTGTTTTCATGCTTATTTTAATATATTTGGACATGTTTTATGGGTTTCATACTATTTTGAGGCCATTTTGTAATTTTAAAAATTGTAAGGACTAATTTGCAAAATGTGAAAAAAATTGCATTGTGGCCTTAAGTATTCAGCCGAATCACTTTCATGATTTTTGGTGTATGGTTTTTGTGATATTTCATGATATATTCTGTGTTAATTTATAATTTTCTATTATGTAGGGACTAAATTGTAAAAATAAAAAATTTTGTTTCGAGGCCATCCATGCTTGTTCGATTACTTGTGTATTCTTGTGAAAGTGTTTTCATGTTTATTTTGATATGTATGAATATGTTTTATGCATTTTCCACCATCTGTGTTTATTTTGTAATTTTATAAAGTTTAGGGGCTTATTTGTAAAATTGCAAAACTTTTGTTCAGTGGCCATAGGTACTTGGCCAAATTTATTATATGATATTTGGTATAATTTCCATAAATTTTTGTGATGAATTTTGTGTTTAATTATGATTTTATTTTATATAAGGACTAAATTGCAAAGTTAGAAAATTTCAAAGACTATTTAAAAAACAAACATTTTAGAGTTAATGTGATACTTTTGACAATTTAAGAATATTTCTAACATTCCTATGGTTTTCCGTAGGGATGTAAAAATTATTAAAACCTTTCTTATTCTTTCAGTTCTCCTTAGGGTAGAAAATGTAATTTTAAAAACTTGAGGGACTTATTAGTAATTTTTGCATTTTGGGCCTATCTTGATTTTTAAGTTACCCATGGAGGGTGTAATTGTTATTTCATATCATTTCCAAGTTCTCTAGGTTACCGGGATACTTATAGGTCAAATGTAAACCTTAAGGGTATTTTAGTAATTTTTTTAGAATCGAGTCTTATGTTATCATTGGGATACTTTTATGTCGAAGGTGTGCAATAGAAGTAGGTTTGTTTGGTCATGATGTCATCTAGCCCTTTAGGTCACTGGGATACCTATATATCAAAGGTGCATAATAGGAATAGGTTCATCTTTTATATAGTCATCCAACCCTTTGGGCTTATCGTGATTCCTAGATGTTGAATGTAGACCTTAGAGACATTTTTGTGATTTACCTTAAAACCAAGTCCTCTATAATCACTAGGATACTTCTACGTCAAAAGTGTACCACAGGAATAGGTTTATTTGTTTATGAAGTTTTAGAATTTTTTTAAAGGTACCAGGATACTTATATATTGAAGGTATACCTTAATAACATTTCATTAATTTATTTTAGAATCAAGTCCTTTAGGGTCACCGGGATACTTCTAAGTCGTAGGTGTACTTTAGAGGACATGTTGGTCATATCGACCACACTCAAGTCCTTAGAGTTGAGTTTAGTACATTTTGGACTAAACCAAGTCTTGGGGTGATTTTTATTATTATAATATTATTAATAAAATTAAAATTTTTGAAAATTAAAGCAATATCTCTGATGTTAACAAAGTACATGGAATTTTTCCTAGAATATAAGAGGGGTTCATATATTATTTTAATAACGAAATATCCTTTTAAAAATATGAAAATTGAATTTTTTTTTCAAATTACGAAAAAACCCTTTTCTATTCCTCTGGCTCTCCAAAGGAGTACAAAAGATATGTTGCTGTTTTTAAACCATTCATATTCCTCTAGCTCTCCAGCAGGGTATGAAGAAAATAACAAAAAACTTCCAAGTTCTTTTGGTTTTTCGAAAGGGTACAAAAGATATTTATATTTTAAAAAATATTAAAGACCCGAGTCCTATTCAGAATAATAAATTTGTTTCACAAAATTTTATTTTTAAATATGGGAATCAGAATTAAATATTAGATATTGAAATTGAATAAAAATCAAATTTTATGTTAACACATGGATTAATAAGGTACCAATTACTGGGTATCATGAGAAGATCAATCCTTACTTGTGATTGTAATTGACTCTTGAATTCTTTCACGAGATCTTTGGTATGAACATAGACCTCAAAGTTTTGTAACCCTCGAAATACGGACTTCAGTAGGTGATCAGTCCCATTGGCAAAAATAGGATTGGTGGTAACTCCAAAAAAATGATTATTTTGTAATGACTATTTAAAGAAGGCGAATAAGCGATTCATCTCGACGACTCAATCCCTGGACATGAAAAACAAAGAATAATTATAATGATATCGCCTACAAAAAGAGAATAATGATATGTAAATGTATAAAGGAACGATGGATACACCTGCTATTTTAAGTCAAGCTGGTCAAGATTCATATCCAACCATGTCAGGACAGCACTTATCACTTGTGAAACTATTATATTTAAAGATTAAAAGGATGTTATAACTTGATTGTTGTCTTTCAAGGAATTCCTATAAAAGAAACATCCACCTAAACTTGATCTGATATAAACCTCAACCTTATTGTACCAATTTCTTCCAATCAATTTTAGCAGTGCCACCCCATTTATGCCTCTAAATTTATTTTCTTATCTTTTTCAATGATGTCTTAAATGGTGATCATCAATCACAAGAAATCCTTAATAGATGAAGATATCATATCCATTATACTTGATATTGAAAAATTCATGGTTGACATTATTTTGAAATTTTCATAGTTTTTGATCAAATAGATTCTTTTTTAGGTTAGAATAAGAAGGTGATCTCGTTCCATAAATCCTAAAATTTATATGAATTTAGACGCTTTTCATTATTTCAATGAAAAATTGTAAATATGCCTTTAGCAGGTACTTATCCAACTACTTAAGTTTATACCTTTGATTAATAAACATTTATTTGATATTTAGTGACTTTTGACAAAAAATCAAGCAATTTCTTAGATTCTTGAAGTCAATATTAGAAAATAGATTTTGTAGGGATAATATCAAATTACCCTTCAATGATTTAAACCTTCAACAGTAAGCCATTGTAAAGAAAAAATTGGCAACCATGAGGCTTCAATTGATGAAACCTCACCAACATAAGAAGACTAACCTTTATGATGTTTCAAATTCAGATGTCCTCTTCATTGATCCTATGAGGTAGGTGAAGAAGGATTTAAGTTTATCAGTAATATGTGCTCTTGGTTCGATCCTATGACAGGTAGGTGAAGTAGGATTTAAGTCTACTTCGTTTGATCTTGTAAAAGGTAGATAGAATTCAAAGTAATTTATCCTCTTCATTCAATCCTATGAAAAATAGTTGAAGTAAGATCTAAATCCTCTTTTTTCAATCCTGTAAAGGGTAGGCAAAGTTTTGAGTAAGTTATCCTCTTCATTTGATCCTATGAAAGGTAGGTGAAGTAGGATCTAAGCTTACTTCATTCGATCCTATAAATGTTAGGCAAAGTTTTAAGTAAGATATCCTCTTCATTCGATCCCATGAAGAGTAAGCAAAGTTTTGAGTAACTTATCCTCTTCATTCAATCTTATGAAAGGAAAGTGAATAAGGTTTGAGTCAACTTCGTTCGATCCTGTAAAATGCAGACGAAGTTTTGAGTAAGATATCATTTTCATTCGATCCTGTGAAGGTTAAGCGGAGTTTTGAGTACGCTATCCTCTTCATTCAATCTATGAAAAGTAAGTGAAGCAGGATTTAAGTCAACTTCATTCGATCCCATAAAGCATAGGCAGAGTTTTTGAGTTAGATGTCCTCTTTATTCGATCCTATGAAAGGTAAGTGAAGTAGGATTTAAGTTTATTTCGTTCAATCCTATGAAGGATAGGCGAAGTTTTAGGTAAGATATCCTCTTCATTTGATCCTATAAAGGGTAAGTGAAGTACGATTTAAGTCAATTTCGCTCAATCCCGTGAAAGGTAGATAGAGTTTTTAAGTAAGATATCTTCTTCATTCAATCTTGTGAAAGTAGGTGATATAGGATTTAAGTCTACTTCATTCGATCTAGTGAAGGGTAGATGGAGTTTCTGAGTTAGATGTCCTCTTCATTTGATCTTGTGGAAAATAAATGAAGTAAGATTTAAGTCTACTTTGTTCTATCTCATAAAGAGTAGGCAGAGCTTTGAGTTAAATGTCTTCTTTATTTGATGCTGTGGAAGGTAGGTAAAGTAGGATTTAAGTCAACTTCGCTCAATCCAGTGAAGGGTAGGCGAAGTTTTGAGTAAGATGTCTTCTTCGTTCGATCCTGTGAAGGGTAGATAGAGTTTTGAGTAAGTTATCCTTTTTATTCGATCTTATGAAAGGTAAATGAAGTAAGAGTTAAGTCTACTTCATTTAATCTTATGAAGATAGGTGGAATTTTGAGTAAGCTATCTTTTTTGTTCGATCTCATAAAGGGTAGGCAGAGTTTTGAGTAAGTTATCTTTTTATTCAATTTTGTAAAAGATAGGTGAAGTAGGATTTAATCAATTTCATTCAATCTTATGAAGGGTAGGTAGAGTTTTGGGGTAAGATATCTTCTTCATTCGATCCTGTGAAAAGTAGTTGAAGTAGGATTTAAGTCTATTTTATTCGATTCTATGAAGCGTAGGTTAAGTTTTGAGTAAGATTTCTTTTTTATTTAATCTTTTGAAAGGTAGGTGATGGGGGATTTAAGTCAACTTAGTTTGATCCCGTGAAGGGTAGACGAAGTTTTAAGTAAAATGTCTTCTTCATTCGATCCTGTGAAATGTAGGTGAAGTAGGATTTAAGTATACTTCATTCGATCCTATGAAGTGTAGGCAAAGTTTTGACTAAGATGGCCTCTTCATCTAAGCCTGTGAAAGGTAGGTGAAGTAGGATTTAATTCAACTTTGTTCAATTCCTTGAGAAGCAGGTGGAGTTTTTAAGTAAGATATCTTTTTCAATTAACCCTGTGAAACATAAGTGAAGTAAGAGTCAAGTAAGAGTCAAGTCAACTTCGTATGATCCTGTGAAAGGTAGACAGAGTTTTTTAGTAAGATAACCTCTTCATTCAATGATGTGAAATGTAAGTGAATAAGGCTTTTAAAAGCCCAAGAGTAGATGATGGCCTTGGCCTAATGAAATTAGTGAAATTGGCATTAAGCCCAAGAGTAGTTGATAGCTCAATCCCTATCAAAATTGGCACTAAGCCTAAAAGTAGATAATCGTCTTGGCCAAATCGAAATTGGCATTAAGCCCGAGAGTAGCTAATGACTCAATCCCTATCAAAATTGGCACTAAGCCCAAAAGTAGATTATGGCCTCGGCATAGTTAAAATCGACATGAAGCCTAAAAATAGCTAATGACTCTATCCTTATCGAAATTGGCATATAAAATGAAAAAGCCCAAGAATAACTAATGGTCGTAACCTAGTCAAAATTGGAATTTAAAATCTAAAAACCTAATGTATTTGGTTAGGTAAAAAACCCAATGTAGTTGGTGTGTATATTTATATATGTAAAAAAAAAAAACCTTTTCTGCAAAAGGCTTATCACGGCCTGAACAAAATTATGTTTATTTAGTATTTACCCTATTTTTGATATCAACAATGGCCAAAGAGGAGCAGCTGTAGACACTTAATTTTGTCTGAGCCCTTTCTCCGATAGTCCAAAAAATCCAAGATCAATAATTAAACAATCATCCCAGTGAGGGTTGACTTCTCTAGGTGGATTGAATGTTTTCAAGACCTCTTCAGTCATACTTAAATGGCCACATATGCATGTGACAGAAAAATTATCATTTCAAGGGTCATGAGAACAAATCTTGAATAAAAAATATGAATATCAAGGTAAGAAATTAACTTTTAACTTTGTACTTGTGAAATTTTGAAATTCATTTTTGCAGATGATATCCTAGTTGAATTTTTCCATTTTTAGTAATTTCTGAGATTTTTTTTGTAAAATTTAAGAAGTTAACTATCGTATATTTTTATCGATGCACATGCAATATTTATGCCAATAGTAACCTCGAAAAACCAAAAAATATTTTAAAAAATTGTACTATCATTTTATACTATTAGGTGTCAAATTATCAATTTTATCAATTAATTTTGAATTTTTCACTACATCGCGAGTGTTCTACTCACGATTTTTTTATTAAAACATGTTCCAAAATTCAATTTTTTATTTTTATTATTTTTATCAATTAATGTTTTGAGTAAGGTACTAAACTCTACTCATTTTTTTGAACTTGCATTTATTTTTGGAATCTTCCCGTTTTTAAAATATAGAGTTTTTCACTCTATAAATTTTTTTGGTAGGATTTTTTGAGTTTACAATTTTTGAAATTATTCAAACATTTTCATTAAATTCATATTAAATTTTTTAAAAAAATTTAATTTATTTTATGAGTTTTTCATTTTTTATCCAAATAATAATTTTCTTCTGTTAAGGTTTTTCTCATAAAATTTTATGAATTTGAGATTTTTAACTTTTTTTTTTCTTACACATAAGATTCTTAAAAATTTCTTTTATAATTCAATACACAGAATTTTTATAAGAAAATTTTATTATTTTTGGGCTAAATTTCTTTAATGAGCCTAAAACTTTTGAATTTTCCTAATAGGCTCAATAAGCCTATTAATTTTCCAACAAGCCTGACAAGCTTGCCAAGCCCGTGTCATTCTTTACAAGTCCAATAAACCCATTTGTGGTTATTTCAACAAGTCTATTTTTTTCAACGAGGCCCAATTTGGCCTATTTTAATTTTACAACAAAGCCCAATGATTTTTCTCTCTACAAAATTTTTATTAATTCTTTTGGACCTATAATTTTCATATGAATATTTAATTGGGCCTTTTACTTGCGTAAATTCATAATTATAATTGTCAATTTATAACTTTTTATTTCTTACAATTTAGTCCTTTCAATTAAATTTTTCCTTTCTTTTTAATAAAATTTTCAATTATAATTTTATTTATTCATACATTTTGAGAATTTGTATATATTTATTTTAATTTTAGAATTTAACAGTTCAATAATATGAGAATTAATTTAATCAGGATTGAATTTTATCATTAAGTTAAATGTTATCCAAATTAGATTTTTTAGACAGCTTCTAGATGATAATGTCATGCGTGATGTAATATGCATAAAGACAAAATTTTAGTAATTAAATCTTATCAATATATATATATATATAAAAGAAAGGGAAAAATTATCAAAAAATAATAATTAATAAAAAAAAAAGGAAAAATCGAGGAAAGCCTAGAGGCCATTCGGCTAAGGTGATTTTTCCTTCACCTTGGTCGAATTCTTCCCCTATAAAAGGTTGGTTCATTAAAGCCTTTAGAATTCCATAAAAAGAATCACAAAAGTTATTTAAATTTCTTAAGTTTTCTAAGCTTTTCAAGGTAAAAACACTAGAAAATTCTTATTTTTTGTTACTTCCATTCATTTTTCTTCCTTTTAGTGAGCTAAAATCATGCTTGAGCTCACGGATTTTAATCTGTGTTGAAAGGCAAAGCACGTTGGCTATGAACAAAGTTTCTTGATTTTGTTATTTTGTTTAACTTTCATTTTTAACATGTTGATTTTCATCAAGATGATTTGTTTTTGTTGCTAAATATTCTTATCTTTACGTATATATCTTTGTGCTATTTTTGTTAATATTTTCATGTTGATTTATTCATTATTTATTATGTTTTTATGCATATTTATGCTTAGTAAAAATTATGACATATATGTATGTTGATTTTCATGAAAATATGTGATGAAAAAAAATGTTTCTAGTGGAAATACATGCTGGCCAAAAATCATTAGGATTATTAAACAATTTTTCATGCTTGATTTTGTGATATTTTGTATTATTTTGTTATATTTTAAACTTGTAAAGGCTTAAAAATAATTTTTCCAAAATTTTGAAGGCCTTAAAAGGGTACTTCCATTCTTGGACGAAAATATTATGTATGATTTTGTGATATTTTGATTCTTGTTAGCTTATTTTGTAATTATAGAAAATATAGGGATTAAATTGCAAAGATTGCAAAAATTTTCCCATGGCCATCCAAGCTTGGCCGAATCTATGTTGAAACCTTTAGCGGTATTTTTCATGTATTTTTGACATATTTAAATGTAATTCATTCCTTTTTAATCTTTTAAGGGCTTTTTTTGTAATTTTTAAAAGTTTAGGGGCTTGTTTGTAAAAATTGAAAAAATTGTTCCAAGGCCAAAGGTACTTATCCGAATATCCATTGTAACTTTTAATTTGATTTTCATGATTTTTATAAAGGAAAAGTCCACCTCACCCACTATATTTTAGCCCATGTGACACTTATCCCCTATGCTTTTTTTTATGATACTTAACTCCCTGTATTTTAGCCATTATGACATTTAAAGGAAATGCTATTAAATTTATGTTTAGCTGATATTTTTATATTGAAAATACCCTTATCTTCTTCTTTTTCCCCTTCTTCTTCTTTTCATGTTTAGAAACCCTAAACCTAACTCTAAAAAATTAAAACTCTATCAATTTCAATAAATAACCAAAATCTAATTCAATTAAACTCAAAATGAAAACAAACCATCATCCAAAATTTCAAATCTCATTTCAATACTTAAATTATATAGAAAAAAATAGGATCAAGATATTTTAAAGATAGAGATCACATCGAATGACACATTATAAGGGAGACTGAAAAGTCTTTGGCGATGGAAGATTTGTAAAATCGAAGACATGGATGCGTATGCATCATCATTTTCCTTAATGGCAAAGCTTCACATACTATATAAAGAGTTCTTCCCTTATCCATTTTACTCTCAATTTGATTCAATTACAAGAATTTCAGCTTACTTTGAAACAATATTCTCTTTTAGCAACAAACCATCTTGGAAAATGGTAAGACATTAGTTAGTTTTCGTTTACTTCTGTTTGCAAATGTGGAAGTTTTTGTTTTATGCTTCTTCTTCTACCTAATTTTATGGCTTCTATTTTTCTATTAAGTTTGTTTTATCATAATCGAAGAAAAAAACATGTATATACGTATGATTAAACAAAAAAATTAATTGATTATATGCATGGGCATTATAATATCTCTTAAAGTTAAATTTATTTGAAATTTATGTCTCAACTTTAATTTTACTAATAATTTTTGTGTTTTTGGGCGTCCCTTATTTGCATGAGTATTTTGGAATGAGGCAGGCTCAGTCACCTAAATTTGAGGTATAGTACTACAATCTTCTCTTTCCCTATACACACACACACACACACACACACACACACCCCTTTGTAATATGATCACGGTGTTTACTAAGTTAATTTTGTTGAAAATTTATATTTGGAGCACAAAGAATTCGTTCACTTCAGAAAGAGTGAAGGCTGTGGATCTACATCCAACGAAACCATGGTATTGAAAGTTTCTTTTAACTATAGATATTCATTTTCCTTCTTAATTTCTTATCCTACCAAAATCCACTTCTTATTTTGCATAGTCGAAGCATGCACTAATCACCAAAAGCCATAGCCAAATTACTAGGAACCAAGTAAAAGGATCATTGCAATTGTGAGGGTACTAGAGCTTTTTACATGACAAATTTTCATGCAGGATATTAGCCGCTTTGCATTCCGGAAATATCTGTATTTGGAACTACCAGTCACATGTAACCGCAATGCCTCAAAAAAATGATGAAAAGGAACCACAAGCTTATTAAGTTTTCTATAACAATACTTGCAATTTTTGCTAGTACTAACTCAAATTTCTAATGCTACTGTAGCAAATAGACAAGTCCTTCAAGGTCACTGAATCACCAGGTAGGTATATATACATATGGAGGCAATTTTTTTTCAATAGATATTCAAATCTCTTGTTTGTTAGGTGTCCAGGATTAGGATAGTCTCTAACATGCATGTAAATATGTGGAAATTGCAGTAAGGTCAGCCGAGTTCATAGTACGGGAAAACTGGGTTGTTCTTGGAGCTGATGACGACTTTATTCGAGTATATAACTGTGATACAATGGAAGTGATGAAAGAAATCCAGGCACATACAGATTTCGTTAGGAGTCTGGCTATTCATCCAACCTTTCTGTATATGTTGTCGTCCTTGGATGACAAGCTTATACAGCTGTGGAACTGGGAGAAGGGCTGGATTTGCTGTAAGGTCTTCGAGGGCCATCAACACTATGTGATGCAAGTTGCATTCAATCCGAAAGACCTCAACACTTTTGCAAGTGCATCACTTAATGGCACCTTAAATGTACCTGCAAAAAGACTTTGCTAATTTATTACAAAGAGGTGTGCGTTGCGTTCTTCGAATGTTTTGGAATGTGTTGTTTATATATGCTATCTGAAAATGTCCCCAATTTTCAGATTTGGAATATGGATTCTGGATCTCCGAAATTTACACTGGATGCACATTCGGAAGGGATTAATTGCAGTGAATACTACATGGCTAGTGATAAACCATTTTTGATCAGTGATTCCAATGATTACACTTCTAAGATTTGTAATTGTAACCAAAAACTCTTTCTCAACTATGATCTTCAGATATTTAAAGCACCCGTATTTTCAATCGAATTGTATTTATTGCAATTGCAGATCGTAACGTTGCAATTATCATAATGTCCTGTTGCAGAAATTATTTAAATCCTAATTTAAATTTTAGCCTAAAATTTGACCTACGATTTTGACTTTGATGGTCAACAGGTATCGGACTATGAAATAAAAAGTCGTGTCCAAGAACTTTAAGGCAATACGCACAACGTAACTGCTGTAAGTGTCCACCCAGAGCTCCCCATTATAATTTACTTGTTCTGAAGATGGAACTGCTCGTGTATGGGACAAAACAAGTTACAGGTAATTTTCCTATGCAGTTATGAATAACTTCTACACTCAAAAGATCCAATTATGTGTTCCAAAACTTAAGAGAATTTTGCACCAAAACTCATGATTTCTCAATTCCTACTTTCATATTTGTTAATTTTTAAATCAATCTAATGACCAACTCACAGTCTTGAGAACACATTGGAATATGGTATTGAGAGAGTCTGGACTGACTGCTTACATGAAAGATTCTAGCAAGTAAGTTTCCTGACACTCGTTTCTTTTAAATTGTCAAATTTCTAGGCAGATTTTCTGGTTCTGACTCATTTTTATTGAGCATCATTGTCATTTTTATTGGCTTCCTCACTTGCAAAGCTATTATTATTTATAAACAGAGCCGTGTTTGGAAGCGATAAAGAGACAATTTTGGTCAAAATTAGCAGCTCTCATGGCTCGGATTCTGCTAATATTTGACGCCCAGAAGGAATCTTATCTTCACTTGAAAATACAAAACTACCACATCTACTGGTTTTTATGTTCAATCCCATTCATGTGTCTGATTAGGAATAAAGGCTTCTTTGTGGTTGTAATTAATAGGGTCATATTTTAGCTCGTGATTGTAGTGTAGTTCTATAAATCCATGGTGTATTCATCTATAACAATGCAACAACATTGATGCTCCGATGAACAAATGCAGTTCATATGATTAAGCTATATTATTCGATTTTTCATCTTCTCTAAAGTAAGCGTAGATGACATCTATGTTCGACATATATTTAAACATAATATGGGTTTGATCTTCAAATATATATATATATATATATAAACTTTAAAATTTTGAATATACTCGTATCAATATATACTGGTAACCGACACTCACATTGAGTTCAAGCAACAGAGTATAAAAGAGCCTTACTGTTCTATGCTTTGAAGATCTTTCATTCTTGTTAATGATTACAAGAGGACTTTTAACTTGAAGCTAGTTTATTCGAGAAAATAACAATATGTCAATATCCCAGACCCAGTTTATATGTTGAGCAAAAACGTTAGAACAGGGCTTCGTGGTTTTAAATGTACTGTTAATTAACACTCTCTTGTAGAAAAACGGAGATTGACTCCTTGATATCTGATTATTGACCACCCAAAAAGATACTTTCAACGTGGTTTAGTTCACTGTTTATTAAGAGGCATTTTAGTATTTTAGCCATCTAAAAAATTAATAGAAGAAAGATCCTCGTACTTGAGTCACATGGAGGATGCAATCAAACAAATGCACACGGTCATAGAAAACAACAATCAAGCTGGTTGTAGTAATCAATATGATTCAATACTCCATCATCATCATATGCTATGTTCAAAGAGTATTTTATCAAGTTTTATAAGTATCATTAAGAACACTCTGTTCAAATACGGACATTTTGGCAGAAAAAAGTGTAACGATTCTGATCCTCTCGCTAGACTGTTTTTCAACCAATGGAGAGATACCACTTATTTTTCTACTTCCCCAGTTAAACAAAGCCCAAAGAAAGTTATACCATGACATAATTAATACCTTTTAACTGTTTCACGTTTGATGGAATCCAAAATGGCTATGTTTTTTAAATTTTAGCTCACTAGACAAATTACAACAAAAGCAGTTCAGCGTCAAACTTTTGAAAAGAGGCATCTGCGTTGGCAATGCTAGGAATTCACAATAGCAAAGAATGGTTACCTGCGGTTTAGTCCACTGGAACCTCCACTTCCATCTTCAAACCAGAGCTTCCAAGAATCTGAAAGAAGTGCAGTCAAATTGCATGGCAATATAAGAGCGTCTCAGACACAGTAATACCAAATTAAACAAAACTTATACACAAAGTAAGAATGTAATATTATAGATCAAGAAAAATTAGCAGATGTTAGCATTTATCTTCTTGCAAAGTATTACCATAGTGACATGATCTCAGGATTATGAAGAGACTTCAAAGAAAGCTAAAGTGAACCGCAGCGACCAGACTAATACTAAAAGCATTGATCATCTTTATAGAAACTCTGACTAACAAATGCTATATCGTATGTTCTTCCAAAAATAGTGAGAATATAATGATAAGAGCTAAAAGTACAAGAAATTTGCTAGAAATGCAAGACAACTGGATCTATGAAGTTTGGAAATTCAAGCTAAACAAGACTTTTAGCCCTCAGGGCATAACTCAACGGACCAACACATGTACTCATAGACACAGCCACCAAGTAGGCATCAGCAAACTCTATAGCAGACACTCTTTTTGCATGAGCACACTGAATTAAGATATTACTGAAAGTTGCTCTTTTCTGTATCAGGTCATGTTGTCCTCTACCTCCGGTTAACTTGTTCTCTTGCAAGGTACTCCAATTTTGGCTCATGAGCCATTCGAATTAACTAAAATTCAAAATGCATTTTGATTCACCAAAAACACAGAGACAGCTGTCAAGATGTAATACTGTAAAACCCAACTTAGGCAGCCAGAAAATCTGCCCGGTAATTTGAGTCTTATCTACCATGGTTTGAAAAAATTTTAAAAAAAAAAAAAGATCTTACTTAGAACTTAGTTGTATCAAACCAAGAAATGTCTACATCGTACTTTCAGGGTTTGATGGATGGAATAGCTAAACATAACATTGTCTCATTGCCTCTTATTATGGTGCTTATAAATCTAGAAGCATGATGGTTTGTCTCCTTTTCACCCCTCCTCCCCACGGCGTTCACAAGGCTTCTCCAAACCTCCTTGTGTGGTACTGGAAAACTTGCAGAACTTGAGAAACTAACATAGTTTAAAACACTAAGCCATGTTTCGTAATGATGAATGATGCATTACCTCTTTTCTTTCTTTCTTTTTATTCTTATACTTTTGCTTGCTTGAGAGTCTTGAATAGTGGATGCTGACTTCTGTTTCAAAAACCATCCACCGTCTTTTTCAACCAAAAACTAGTTTTCCACTGGTAAACAAATTACATCATAGTTATAAAGGCAAAGGTTAAATACTAGATCCCAAAGTGACCCTTAATGCTAGCTCAAATACAGCTCGACTTTATAACTCTAATGTACATGCCCTAACTTTAAAAGAAAGCAAAGTTCAACAATAATCAGGTGTATGCTCAATCCAGTACCAACAACTGAGTTATTCCTCACCACCATCGTATAAGCTATATGCATCATATCGTGCAACTGAGATCTAATTCAACACTAAATTATCAATAAACTAGTAAAACTGAGATGCTCCGTTATAGTTTCCATTTATGTCGTTTGGTCTTCCTCTCCTCTTGACACCGGCATCCTCCATTAAATTGCATATTCTCTCAAAAGTTTAAAAAGGCCTATATATTCCTAAACTGAAAAAGGGGATACAAAGGTCACCAGCTAAGTATATTTATTTTGGAGCTTCAACAAACAGAGATACCTCCAAAATCATTTAATCTATGAACAAACAGTTTTAAGACTTTTCACGAATTTTAAATGGTAAAAGTTCAAGCAATACATTCATCGAGTGAAGTATGTGTATAACAGATTTTAAAACAACTCTATCCTTCAAATAACCCTTCTGTCTCTCCCCTTTTGCCTTAATAGCCTGGTAAGAGCTAATCCAGTACAACTCCTTCTCAGTATCATTTCAGTGAATGCAAGCTAAAATAATATTCCAAAATTCACACCAGTAGCCTTATAAACAATTCAAAACAAAATGAAACTATCCAAATGTTGAAACACCAAAAACATCACATATAAAGCCAATGGCACCTTTACAAAATCTGACATAACTAGCAAGGACTCCTTAGTGTAGCCTGCTTCCTCGAGGACTTGAGTCAAAACTTGCTGTGCCAAAAGCAAAAAGCACATTAAGAATAAGGCAAACAGATCTCAATATTCTAATTTCTAGTCACAAAAGATTTAATGCCACAACAATGCATGCTTTATCCAAGTATTGTATCTCAGCAGAAGAAACATGGCTTGCAGTCGGTAACCAGAGACATTTATAATATCAACTAAAATTATGACGATGAAGAAACGGTCATATTTGCAACTTTAATCATTAATATTCCAAGAAAAAACTTTTTCAGACCTGCTACAGCATATCTCTTTACGATCAGTTAAATCCCAGAGAGAATAAAAATTTTAAGTGCTTCTGAGATTGTAGATTTCTCTAAGTACATCCAGTCTTTTCTTCAACATTGATTTGTTTGGTATCGTTTAATGTGAGATAATACTTTAGATGCTATTTGTTTTAGAAGTGAATTATCTCAAAAATTCTTAGAAAATGCAGCTTATCAATAATTTTGCAACTAAAGAACAATAGAGTGACACACAACAAACTCCAAATATTTGCCCTGTTAACTAATCAAAGATAAACATTGAAAGAAAAATCAAGCAAGAACTAAACTAACCTCCCTCTGCTGTTCAGATATGAATTGGCCAGTCAAATCATGCAAAACATCTAACATGTCATTAAAGGTAACTTTCCCATTGCCATCTGAATCATACACCTTGAATATAACTACAAAAACAAATTTGCAAATTTCAGTAAAAAATGAAGGAAGAAATTAATCAAATTTCATATTAACTAACAAAAATTAAGGAATCATTACATTCAATTTTGTGTTGCAACGTAGCACGAGGACTGAACGCAGACAAAAACGCTACAAATTCCTTGAAATTCAATCCATCTAGCATCCTCCAAAGTCTCTGCATAACTTTCCAAAAGCATAATTTCACCCCAAAAAACCCTAACTACGCGCATTATAAAGACAAGAAATGAACAAATTTAAAAAGAAAAAAAAAAGGCAAAAACCTGAGAGAGAGGATTAACAGCGAACTCAGGCACGGACAAGAACTCCTCGGCGGAGACGAAACCGCCGCTGTTTCGATCCAACTGACAAAATCTTTCGTACAGAGACACGATCTCCTGCTGCGAAACTGCAGATCAATCAGAAACACACAAGTCAACGGCACATAAACGACTAAGTAGTTAGAAGATCTAATTTTGAAGAGTAAAATTTTGGCAAAATGGCTTTCGAGATCAAGTCCATTTACACGCATTGTTACAGTGTTGTTGTACTTCTTCGATGTCGTACTGAGTAAGCATAGACGAAGTGTTGCCCATTGCTTTTTTTTTTTTTTCTGGCAAGAGAGTTTTGTTCTTCAAATTTGTGAAGAAGGTGGTTGTCACTTTGGCTGGAATTCAGCAACCTTCGCCTTCGCAATTGGGGAGGGGAAGCTAGAAAGTCAAATGCGGGTGGTTGGCTGGTTGGCGCGTGGGTCAGAGGCGCAATGTTGGCGTTTGAAGGTTGGGTAGTTTAGTATTAGACTATTAGTTCAGAAAACAAGAAGAAAATTAGGGAGGGAAGACTTGAGAAACATCCAGCGGTGAATACAAACTAGTAATATGAAAATTTTAATAATAATAATAATAATAATAACTAAAGAAACCGAAAACACAGAAATGGCCTTAATGAAAAATCCTAATTCCCTTTATTTCTCCTCGGCAAGCCCATTTTTCATCCAGTGGAAATCAAAGCAGTCGATTCATTTATTCTCCCTAACATCCATTTCTCCCGTCGCTGTTGTCATTGTTGTTTCTTTATCCATCCAGGAGAACACTCTCTTTCCTGCCTTCCTTCCGTTCCCCTCTTTCTCCGGTTACAAGTGCTTCTTCATCGCTTCTTCATCTCCTCCTTCCACTATTGATAAAGGTGTTCTAGTTAAAGTACGTTTTTCTTTCCTTTTAAGATTTCATACTTAAATCTTGATTTTAATGGTCTGGTGTCTGGTTTTGATTGTTGTATGGTACGTTATTTGGAATTTATGCTTGTATATTAGTAATTTTGTTTGTTTTTCCAACAGTCTTGGGTTATGTTGCATGTTCAAGGATTTATGAGCATCATCACATTAGAAAAAGGGAAAAAAATGAAATATAGTTTAATTGAACGTATACGTAGTTATGTTCTATGTACATACTGCTAAACTTTTATGTACATAAGATTTTTAGTGCAAAAATATGGAGGGGAACATGAAATCCTGACAGGTCTCTTCTTCCCAAGTCATATCATAAGAATATTGATTCTAAACCAAAAGAATCTTTGAAATTGGTCTTGAAGCAATCATGCCATCATGACATTGGAAGTCAATTTTATGATATGTACATATAATTTAGTTAAATGTACATACAGTTACATTATATGTACATACTCTTATACTTCAATGTAATGTATAAGTGAACATATTTTTTGTAATAATTGGTTATAAGATTTATACCTTTTTACTTATAATTTATATGCTTAGTATTATTATTCCTTTTGTATGCATGATTAGATTTTAGGTAAAATGAATTGGGTTTTTGTTAGAAATTGTAAGTACTTAACAAATTACATATAGTTTAGGAGATGTACATATAGTTTAAATATATGTACATATAATTATGTGATATGTACATTTTGTACTCGGTGATGTACATATAGCTATTGAATATATTTACATTAGATTTTTACATATACTTGGGGTGTAAACATTGTTGATTTTATATATCAATGTCATACTTGAAACATTTTGAGAATCATATCTATTGTTGATGGTTTTCGGCATCTTAGGAAGGAAAGGTTTGTAACTCTTCCCACTCTATCACTCAAATGGGCAACATTGCTTGGACCTAATAGTCCCTTTTGTAACTGTTAAGATGAGTTAGGATGGAAATGACATTACTAGAGAAAATAGGTTGGTTCTTTGGGTAAATGAGTTAGTTCCGATTATGAAGGGGTTGGTTCTCTTTGTGAAAGGGCTGTGGGTATATTATTGTAATTTGTACATATTGTTATAATTATCTATACATACTGCTATTGTGATATGTGTATTATGTTATTGTTTTAAGTTGATTATTTGTGATCTATTGATCTAAAAGAACCCAGCAAATTTATAAAGTTGAATTTGTCACAATATAAAAATGTATATATATTTTTGTTGAATGTACATCTATGTCCATAGTTTCATATTTCATGCACATATACGTGGGCTTGCTTTCTTAAAGCTTGTCTCAGTAAACTTGTTAATGTAGAGTAGCTTTAAGTGATTTGGAGAGTGAAATTTTAGAGTTGAATTTGTGATATGTACATATTATTGTAATCATAGATGATTGTAATTTTATAGTTGTATGTACATATAGGTTATGGTTGCCTTATTACATTAATCTTAAAACATTTATTTTGTAAAATAACACATAAGATATGACTATTAACCTTTATTTCTTTTACACTTTGCAAAAGCCTATTTTTCAATCATTGTAAAGTTGAAATGATTTAATGAAGCCCTAAAAAGGAGTATTGTCTTAAACGTTCTACCTACAGGGCATGCATTGTTGAAGCATTGAATCTAGTCCATTTTGTCCAACCTATTGTTCTGTTACATGCTTGATGCATTGCATTTTGTATAGCTATGTACAGAGTGCATAGTTACTGTGCTCAGGGCTTTTTTAAATAATGTGTTTACCTTATATATGTAAGTTTCATCTATATGTACATTTTTGTATTATATCAATGCATATAACATTTCTGTCAACTTAAAAAAATCAATATACATATTTTAAATCCTTATATCCTTATATCCTTATGAATCCAATATATGGGATGGATGAGAATAATATGAATATATGTCCATATAGTATATCATATATATTGGATGGATGAGAATAATATGAATATATGTCCATATAGTATATCATATCATTTTTACTATATGTACCTATTGTTTTATTCGAAGAAATCGACTTTTTCACAAAGTGAACCGACTCTTAATAGCATTTTTTACCTAAAAAGTCAGTTCCTTTCTTGGAAGAGTTTGTTCTTTTTTTTTTTTTTTTTGAAGAGATCAATTCTTGACTTTAAGTTAAGCCTAAAGGGGTCAGTTCCTTCTTTCAAAGGTCAGTTCTGTAATTTGCTTTAAGCCTTAAGGGTTTAGTTCAACTATGCTGAATTTATCTTCAAGGCTTACGGAGTCAGTTCTTTTTTTTTAAGTGGTCAGTTCTTTACTCTGAGTTTAGTCTGAATGGCTCAATTCCTTCTTTCAAGGGGTCGATTCTTTTTCGTAATTATGCTATATTTATATATAGCTTTCTACTCTATGTATGTATAGTTACGCAATATGATAATGTTATGCACATATAACTAGAAGTCATTTCCCTATTATATAGATGCGAATTTTGCTACAAGAAATTCAATACTAGATGGGGAAGCAACCAATATATATATTACAATTGGAATTGCTTTCAAAGTCTATCTGTATTTCAAGGGCAAATACATATTAGTCAAAAGTAGTGTTAAATATTACAAGAGATTCCTTATCTACTTTTAAGTGAAAAGACAATATATTCACATATCATTAGGAAAAATGCAAATACGTATTGCATAGAACTCTCTCATTTTATGTATTATTTTGAATTCAAAATCAACTATGCAGTGAGTTGCAGATGGTACTTCTTTGTATTAGCCTGTAAAAATCTGCACATCAATGACAAAATTGTTGGACTTTTGAAGAAAAATACATATAACAATATGTACATATACATTTATCAAAACTATCTTAACCATATACAAGCCTACTTATATATACATAGAAGTATAAAAGTATGCATATAGCTCATTATTAAATTGGTATATATATCACTATAACAATATGTGTATATTATAACAGCTAAGGAAACTAACTTCTTCACTAAGGGAACTAACCCTTTCACTAAGGGAACTAACCCTTTCACAAAAGGAAACAACCCCTTGACTAAGATAATGTACATATCACAACAACAAAATATATATATATATATATATATATATATCATGATAACAGTATGTACATATGACTATAATAGTATATGCATATGACTTTAATTAAATGTGCATATGACTATAACTGAAAGTGCATTTCACAATAACACTATAGACATATCATAACATAGTGATAAACATTAAAAGAACCAACACCTTCATAAAAGGAACCAGCCTTTTTACTAAGGGAACCAACCTTTTCACTGAGAGAACCACCCTTTTGACCAAATGTACATATGAGTATAACTAAATGTATATAACCCTAAACCTTTAATCATGATACCTCAATCTAATCATTTTTATTAAATAATAAAAGAATCACAAATTTGATAAAACCTTTTTAACAAAATAAGCTCACTTAGATGTACATATAGCGTAACTATATGTATATTCAGCAAACTATATGTCCATTTTTATATATAAATTCTATGGAATCCAAAATGCAAATCTACCTTATGAGTGGAAAGAAAGGATATGCTAAAATTAGATCTAGTAATTTTAGACAAGATTATACGAATATGACATGTATAAATCAATGAAAACATGATATGACACGAATATATGTCTAAAAATCTTATAATGTGAATCACTAATCTATCAAAATTGATAAAAATTTAAAATATTTTAAACACAATTATAATACGACAAAATACATGAATATACAAATTGCTAGATTTAGCTAAAATGCGGTAATAAATCTCAATTAGGGTGTACTTAATATATTTATTTTTATAGTATGACGAATTCAGCACTAAACTCCAATCAATTACTTCTAAAATCATTTAAGACAACTCTACAATAACAACTTGAAACACTTTAAGAAACCAGTCTACTTATATGTACATAAAAGTATAACAGTATGTACATAAGAAATTTATGTACATTTTATATTTTGACAAATTCAACCATAAACCCGAATCAATTACACCTTAAATAAGTATGACTTATAGTTATATATAACTATGACAATATGTATATATCACTATAACAAAATGCATATATCACAAATTCAACTATAAGTACATATTCCAAAGATATGTACAATCGTGGTTGAAATTCAACTATAAACCACAATAAATCCTAAATAGAATTCGAAGAAAAATATGCAAATAAAACCTAAAACAAAAAAAAAAAAAACAAATCTTAGAAAGCAAAATCATAAAACATCACGCCCTTATTGTAAAGTAAGTCATCCTTCCTTTCTTATTAAGTACACCAAAACATATTTTTATCTATTTTCTGAAATTTGAGATGCAAAATTATATTTTTATATAGAGAAATAAAGCAATTATTAATAAGCATGATACTTGCTTTCCAAGTAGCTTAAAGAAATCTTTATTCAACTTAAGGTAGTAAATGCAAGGAACCAAATAACACTCAAAGCTTAAATAGATTTTGCACAAACTAACCATCCATGCCACCTAAAAGACATATTGCAATAGACATACCAAAAAAGAAAAAGAAATTTAAAAGAAAACAGACCCTTAATGGCTTCATGGAGAGTCTTGAAGCTCAAACCAATGGTTATTTTGAAGAAGTTCCCTTCGCTTCTTGGCCTTTTCTCTTTCCCAGATTTCTTTTGAGTTGAAAATGATACAAATTCATTAAAATATATATAAAAAATGTAAATTGAAAAAAAGTAAATTTTGAGAGATTTTCATGGCTTAATATTAAGATTACCTTAAAAACACTTTAGGTTGCTTCATGAATGCCTTCTTAGTCTACAAACAAAAAAAAAAAAAAAAACCCATGAAATGAGAAGCAAAAAGAGACAAAAGGGACAAGGAAAGAGAATAGATCCGGGTGTAAACTTGTTCAGCCATGGTTCTTTGTAGAGTGTGGCGCAACTAGTACTGCTGGCGAAGAGAAATGGATGATAAAATGGGTATTTTTGTCTCTCTTTGTTTACGCTCGAATTGAGATTTTTGCCATAATGAAAAATCATGGCTACACATGGTTGAACCAATGGCTGCTGTTGGTGGCAAAGAGAAGTTGAAGATAAAAGGGTATTTTTGCCTTAATGAGAAATCTCTATCAAAAATATATATATATATATATTTATTATCTTTTAAATGTAGTTCCAATATATATAATATATAATTAATATGTTATTTATTATAATTAAGATTTAATATAATGTTGTTATTTTATAAATTTAGAATTTAATATAAATTTTTTTTATTCTTCTATTATTTTTGAATAATATTTTAAGTATATATAAAATTTGTATATACGTGGAGGGTTGGTTCCCTTGGTATAAGAACCACCCTCCGCATTGGAATGAACAACAAAGATTGAAGATGAAAAACAAATAGATAAAGATAAAAAGGTAATTACAGTTTCTTTATCGATTATTTTAGTAGTTGCTCTGTCATTGTATGTAAATAAAATTTGCCCTTTTCCTTTTATTTAAAATGAAAATTTTTATTTCCCTAAAATGGAATTTTTCTTTTTTATTTTTTTATCATAACTATTTTTTCCATAATATTCTCAAAATGTTTAAAAGAAATATAATGGATATCTATTGACAAATTTACCTTCGATTATGAACAAATCTCTAGTTTTTAATCATCTTATATAAGAGAATTTATGTGATTCATGACTTTCAATTGTACTAATTAGAGGTGGCCATAGGTAAGGCGAGGCCAAAGCTGATCTAAATTAGAAAAAACCAAATTATGTTCAAGACCTGACTCATAAAAGTTGAATGTAGTAGGATAGGGGAATAGCTTAACCTTATGAATGCTGATTCATACTTTATAATTTTTTATGAACCTATAAATTCTTGTTTTATAAATCATTCATTTAATAAAAATAAAAATGATGGCTTTCATATAATTTTATTACTAATAATAAAATTATTTTGAATATTATATATTCACTAATTTTTTTAATGTAATGCCAAGACCATCAATGATTTATAATATTATATCCAAAATAGTAATTAAATGTTACGAATGATCAATGTTCTGATTTCATGATAATTATATCACTATTGATTGTGGAAATGGAGCTTTTCACTGCAATGGCAAAGAGGTTGCTAAGAAAAAGCTAATTGTAGAAAGTGAGCCAACGGCAAAAGCTATTGTAATAAGGAACTATTTAGTATTGTTGTTGTTGGCACAATATTTAAGGTAAAAAGCTATATTTCACAGCGCTAAATGAATAAAAAATTTTAATTTTTATATTTAAAATTATAATTTGACAATCCAAACAAAAAATCAAAGAAAATAAAGTTTTTTAGTTTGAAAATTAGAATAAGAATGAAATGACTTTACTATCCTTATGATTTTAAACTTTTATTATTTTAAACATATTTATTTTTTATATTTAATTTTTTCACAATAATACTAAATATTTAAAAGCTCTTAAACCATAGTTTTTCACCGCAGACACTCTTTCCAACCAAAACTTTTTTCCAACCAAAACTCTAAATTTTTTTGCAGTTTTATAACCTGTGAATTTGAGATAAATTTATTGAACACCCACTTTTGTTATTCGAAATAATATCATCACTTGATATTTTAATGCAAAAATTCAATATATACTTTTCATAATATTTAAGGGTATGATTGCTGTCCTTTTTTTAGTTATATTTCAAACATGTAGCATATATATACTTGAATAACATATTATGTTTCTATCCAATTTTATTAAAATCTGCAAGGTGTAATTTTTTGTATATATATTCACAATGATATCATCACTTATTGTTTACTTTTCAATATCATATCTATTTCAAGCATTTAACCTTCCATAGTAATTTTTACATTAATATCAAATACTCGTACATCTTAAATCACAATTTTTTAAAATACATTTTTTTTAAATTAACTTTTTCAAACCGGAAAACTAACTTTTAAAATTATACCAAATACTACCTCACTAAAAACCCAAAATTGATATATTCTAATAGGCTACTCTAGATAATATAAGGCCCCTCTTAATTTGAAAAAAGTATTGTAATGTCATCTATTTAATTGAAGTAAAGTTGAACATATAATATAATTTTATATTTTAAAATATATGTCTCAAATAAAATTTATATTAATATTAAGGGGCAATTGGTGCTTTCCTACCTTATTATTCAAATGGAATGTGATTCTTGAGAATTTAAATTAACGTGAAGGTAACATTATAACGTTTGGTGCATATAAAATATTTATAAAATTCAAAACAAGTAACATTAATAAGTTTGATTCACTAAACACTTTTAGTGATAATGTGATGATAATTTTCAAAATTATCGTTGTCCAATAACTTTTTAGATTGTATAAACAAAATTATAATTTATTTTCATATATATATATATATTATAGTCATTACATTAGAATTAAAAACTTTTCTTTAATAAGTTTTGTACATTATTTAAACAAAAATATTAATTCTTTTTTTTTTTACATTTTATAATTTGATTTTTATTCAATTTTTGATGGTATCTTTTTATTTTATATTACTAATTAAAATTCAAAAATAAAGACTTTATAAAAAATTTTGAATGAAGTAATTTTTTGTTCTCAAAATTCAGTTGATAAAAAAATTTATAAAATAAAAAATAAAATAAAATATTAAAAAATAAAGTTTATGTAATTAAGTTTAAAATAAAATTTAAGTTTAATTATATTGGCACTTGTTTTCTTTTCATATTGAAGGTATGTCAACTCTTATTACTACTTAATATGAATTATGGTATTTTGATAAAATAAATATAATAATTTTGCATAAAAAATTCTATTTAACTTTCCCACAACATGATAAAGTAACTTTCTCCACCTTTTTGGATGAGATTCTAATGATTCAGGGTAATGTGATGCATATGGAAAAATTACATTCTAAAGAATGTACCATACTTCACCAATTAAAATCCAAAAATATGAGCATATTCCTTCACACTAAATTCTACCTTAATTAGGTTGATTGAATGGATATTAACAGTTAATCAGACTTAATTCATAAATTTATTTAAAAGTTGTAATTAGGATATTTATTAATATTTAATTAATTATGAGCATTAAGTACCTAGTTAATTCTTTTTGAGATCACAATTATTTATCTGATTTTTTTATAAATTTTTTTAATAACATTATTTACCTTTGTATGTTGTGAATGGATTGGATTAAACAAATCCGAATGATAAAAAAATATTGTTTATTTAATTTTGATTTAATTTAATTTGAAAACTTATTTTACTATTAAAAATGTATTAAAATATTTTACGTTTATATTAAATACTTTTGTTATTAATTTTTTAAAATTATTAATTAAACAGGAAAGTTAATCCATGTCAGGTTACAAATTTTTTATTACAAACTTGATTCAATTTGAATCAAACCTATTGAGTCAGATAAAAACTTAATGAGCGAAGAAATCTAGTGTTCATTTGTTTCCAAAAGATAACTTTTAAAAAATATATTTTATACTTTTAGTATTTATTTCGTACAAAATAGTTTGATCAACCGAAAATAAGTTACTAATTAATAGAAAATAAACTTTTTTCTCGCAATTGACAATTTTCAAAAAAAAAAAAACTCCTATAAGTAACATGATTTTTAGAATGAAACTGAACTTGACCCGAGTCAAACATTATCATCAGTAAAATATTTAAAATATTAATATAAAATTATTTTAATAATATAATGTACAATATTTATATTTTCAATATTATTTAAAATACATATTATATTTTTATAATATATAATATAATAATTAATATAATTACTTATTTTAATTAAAATATTATTTAATATAATTATATAATTATATTGTTATTATTTTAAAATATTTATATGATTAATGTTTCAATAATAAATTTATTACTTTAAGTTTTTAAGATTAGAGTATTAAATATTATTAATCAAATATTGCTATTTTAAATATTAATATTAAAAATCAATAGTAAATAGTTTTTAATATTTTATATTATTATTTGAAAATTGTAAAAAAATAATAAATATCTATATAATTAATATTTTAATAAAAACAGTATATTCAAAAATGTAATATTAGTATAATATTTCAATATTAAATTTTATTTTTTAATAATAAATTTTTAATATTTTATGTCAATATTATTTATTTGAAAAAATATATAAAAGTTATTTTGGATTCGAGGGAAAGCAAAAATATAAATATTTGAGTAGCTCTGTTAAAAAGATTTAATGGAAACAATATTTTACCAATTATTATTATGTTTTTAATATTTTAAAATATTTATATAATTAATGTTTTAATAATAAATTGTATTACTTTAATTTTTTAATATTAAAGTATTAAATATTACTATGTAAAATATTAATATTAAAAATTAATTATTTAATGATAAATAATTTTAATATTTATATAATTAATATTTTAACAATAAATAGTATATTCTAAATATGTAATATGACTCTAATATTTTAGTATTAAATTTTATTGTGAAAATATTATTATTTTAATAACAAATAACTTTTATTATTTTATATCAATATTATTATTTGAAATAAAAAAAATGTAAGAGTTTTCTTCGGTTCGAGTGGAAATAAAAATATAAGTATTTGAAGATTTAATAAAGGTCTTCTTATCCCCAAGCTGGCACTTGGACTGGTTGCTCTCCCCATGTCGTCTCTGCTTCAATTTCAATGTCCTTCCAAGCTTCTCTTCCCTCTCGACCATCCTTACTCCAACTCCCGTCTCCCCTATCCGACTCCACGACTTCTCTATCCTCGTCGCCAAAAAGCCCGAGTCCTTTGCGCCAAGAGAACCGGCAAGCAGAGATACCCTTCAGAGAAGAAGAAACTGAAATTGAAGCAAAAGGAAGCTCTATCCTCCGTCACCAACAAGTTCGAAGGAATCTGGAGGCTCTCCAAGCTTGCCGTTTCCGTCGAAAACGATCCCGGAAAAGACTTTCTCCTAATCCACAATGGCTTGCTCCAAGAAATCGCTAAAGTCCTCCAGTTTCCGGTAACTTCTCCTCTCTTAAAACTCATTTTGTAAAATTATTCTTTTCTTTTTCTTTATTCTTTTCTTATTTTTGCTTATTCCAGGTTGCTTCCATGTTGCCAGAGGAAGCTTTCTCAGTGGTTCGAAAATCTTTTGATGCAAGAAAGGTGAATAATTTAGTCTCCTTTATTTGTTATTTTTTAAAAGAATTATTCTGAAAGAAAGCTGTACCTATAAATAGTAAATAAAAATGTAGAATATAGTATTTTTGAGGAAATTATAAATAAAAAATGTAATCTTTTTACGTAAGAAAATTAATTATTTTACTTTTACATAGACTAATTATGTTAATTGATTCCTCGGACTAATTACTTTTAGAAAATTATTCGTGGTGGAACGTATGGTCAGTTCTCTCAAATGTTGCCTTTTTTCCCTTGTTTTCATTGATTGTAATTTTGCTTTGGATGGCTATTGGAAGAGGAAGAAAATTAACAATAAGAGAGTTTAAGTTTTATGTCTATTTATTGATTTGATTTGTTGATGGTCTTTCAGATACTGAAGGAGGCCAAGTTTGTTTACACTGTGGATATGGATGTCAGTAAGCTGCTGAGCCTAGAACCTCGTACATGGGACTTCATTTCCCGGTTGGAGCCAAAAGTTGGGCTTATAGAACATATGCCATGTGAAAGAATTAGTGGTGATTTGATCAGTATAGTACGTGAGTTTAAAGATAGCAATTATGGTACATTCTCAAGAGAACAAGGGCATAACAATGATTCCAGTGAATTGCGCAAGCGTTCCACAGCTAGAAAACCAAAAATTGCTGTTGTGGGTAGTGGCCCATCTGGTTTGTTTGCTTCCCTGGTTCTTGCAGAATTTGGTGTAGATGTTACTTTGATTGAAAGAGGTCAAGCGGTTGAGAGGAGGGGCCGTGACATTGGTGCTTTAGTTGTCCGCCGTATCTTAGAATCAGAAAGCAATTTTTGTTTTGGGGAGGTTATTTCTCGTTTCAGTTGGTAATTCTGCTAAAGCATTTTTTGTGTTGTAATTGCTGATATTATTGTGTCCATTCTTTGAATTCTGCTGTTTTAATAAGGGCTGGCTCTTCATTTAGGCTCCCTGATTTGAGAGATCGGTATTTTATAATTGAATGTTATGTGACCGCATGACTATTCTTATTAATATAAGTATAGCTAACTATCTTAGTTAGGTCAAATAGATGAATCTGCTCAGGAAATAGCATTTTTTTTATATTAATTTTGACAAATTGCTTTGGCAAAGGGAGACATGGTATCCATATTTAAGGTTTTAGGGTACTGGTGCCTGTTCAGGTAGGCAACTGATTGAAGAAACAATGACAATGTGTGATCTAGATTACGTTTGTCATATGATATTGTTATCTTAGTACAAACAATATTTTAAAGCTTAGGCTTGGACTCTCTATCACTCTTTAATTTATTCTAGTTGCCCTGGGTTCAATCTGCTTTAGTACTTAGTTACACAAGGGAAGAAAAGTTGATCTGATATTTCACTTTGATGGCTATTGTTGGCATCATGACCTGGACTGAGGACATAGAACCATCATTTATATGCTTTTTGTCTACAAGAGGACTAATTTTTATTCCAAATGTGTTCTCATTTCTGATTCAGGGTCATGCTCATAATGCATGTATTTTTATCTAGAGATAGCATTTGATATAAAATTATGTGCATCATCAAGAATTTAAGAAGCAAGTGGCAAACAATGACTTGGTTAGTTGGTTATCCAAGTCCTTTACTGGTGGACTTCTATATATTACCTGTGAACTGTGCCTAGATTATAGAATAGCACATATCTTGAGCTACCATCTTTTTTTAACGATGCATGTGCATGCTAGAGCGTTGAGCTGAGAGATGACCATGCAGAGTTTTATATCTGTTTTTGTTAAAACGATCTTGAGTTTTTACTTTTATTCTCTGCTGGTTAGAGATATATATCTGTTTTGTTTTTTTGTTTTTTTTTTTTTTGCTTTTGTAAATTTTAGTGTTCATTTTCAAGTCATATTAAGGACTTATGTATGGCAGGGTGGTGCAGGTACTTGGAGTGATGGAAAACTTGTAACTAGAATTGGAAGGAACAGTGGCTGTGTTTTGACGGTCAGAACTATTCCTCTAGATTTCTCATTTTAATTCCCCCCAAAATTTTTTAAAAGTTTTTTCTGGCTTTATAGTCTCAAATGCATCTCTTTTTGGTTGTTCTAGTGCAGTTGCTTTCTCCTTCTCCTGGGATGATATTCAGTTGTCATAAAGTATGCTTGTGCAGATTTACCAATTGACATGATTTCTTTAAAAAAAAAAAAAAAAACCCACCTGGTTGCATTGGAGATACAATTAGACAGTTTCTTATACTTCCCTGCATGTAATTGATTGCGCTTGGGTACAATTATGATGAAGTGTTGAACTTTGTGTGGAGTTACAGATATTGGTTGAAACTAGAAAGTATATTCTGCTTTTCCAAAAAAGAAAAAATCACATCCATAATATAATCAAGGACTGACTGTTCAGCTAAAAGAATGGTTAACTGCTCTATCATGCATTAGTCTGGATTCTTTCTTATCAAAATGATAAGTAAATAAAGAGAAAAAAAAAAGAACTATCATCATTCAGCCTTTATTCTCTACATGCATTACTGTGATTTGTGGTTTTAAGTCTTCATATTTTTATCATGCATTAATCACAGAATAGACTGACTGACAGATATTTTTATCTCAGATCATGAACACCTTGGTTCACTTTGGTGCTCCAAAGAGTATATTGGTTGATGGAAAGCCTCATCTGGGAACAGATAGGCTAGTTCCTTTACTCCGTAACTTCCGGCAACATCTTCTATCACTGGGTGTGAGTTTCATAATAGCTTCTCTCCTTTTGAATTATAGTTTATATCAGATAAAATATGCTTCCTTTATTGCAAGTTTGATTGTAATTACCTCTGTTTCTTATACGTCTTAGGTGGATATCAAGTTTGGAACGAGGGTAGATGATCTACTCATACAGAATGGACATGTTGTGGGTGTTCAAATCTCTGATTCAACGAATAAATTGCAGTCAGATAGCAAGAAGTTGGGATTTGATGCAGTTATTCTGGCTGTTGGACATTCTGCACGTGATATATATCAAATGCTTCTTTCTCATAATGTGGATTTGGTTCCAAAAGATTTTGCTGTGAGTTCTTCTACATTAATATTGCAACCTTGCTTGTCATTGCCTGAAAGTTCACTCCCTTGCGTTTCCACTTGTCATCATTTTACTAATGCTTCCCAACATAACAAACATTGCTTACAGCTATATGATCCTAAAGCATGAAGTTTACTGCTGTGAGCATCATCCCCATAGTTGAAATATGTTGAATATCTGGGGAAAAATGAACTCAAACGGTAGCTTGTTTTGTCTTAAAGTGGAGCATTTGGATTGATCAATCTCCACTGCCATTTCTGTTCTTTTACTTACCTACCAAGTGATGTTATAGAAGTACTTTTTTTTTTCTTATTTCAGTTTTCTGAATTAATTCCCATATGGATGCAGCATTTTCAAGGAGACACCTATAAAACCATCTAAAGACACGTATATCGGCACATATGTAAACACAGACACTAAGATACACGAGGCATGTGTAAAACACAGCTGTTTTAACAATTTTGGAAAAGTTTCCGGTCATTCATTTCTCTCTTTCCAATCCTCAATTGCTTTTCCCTTTTCGTTTCTTCCAAGTTTTGATAATTGACATGCAATTGGCACCGATGATCTAGTTGAACTTGCGGAATTTTTGTTGTCATTTAACTGTGATACTGAGAGCTGGATGCTATTCATACAAGTTTGGAATCTGTTTTCGTGGTCATCACAATATCATTTAAAAATTAATAAAACTTGTGGAAATCCCTGAGCTTGGGTGCTTATTATTATTCTTTATCTCAGTAACTGCTTTTGGCACAGGTTGGTTTGCGGGTAGAGCATCCTCAGGAACTAATCAACAGCATACAGGTTGTTTACATATTTTCATTATAATTATTTTCTGTAAATAGAAATTTAAGTTGTTAAATTGTCAATACTTATAGTTGTAACTATCTTCATCAGCTGCATTCTAATTTGGAGCTTTTCCTTACTAATAGAAAGAACTTCCATGCCTTCTCCCCCCCTCCCTGGCAGGAACAACACACATTTTTATTTTATTTTCTGGACTTCATTGTTTATAAATATCTGAAAACTTATGGTCATAGTGTTGAGTTGGAGAAGAGCACGTTTTAGCGGTGGTCATTTTCTTTCTCATGCATGTAGCTTTTTAGTTGCATGCGGTTTTTTTTCTTAAATCTAGGGACCGATATTCATCAAGTTTAATAAATGTTTTTGGTCAGTAGTCAGTCTAGCTTGGTTGTAAAATAGTTTCTCCTCAAGTTCAGGAACATGCAAAAGTTATGTTTTACATACTTGAACAGTTAAAATGGAGAAGATAAGCATTGTACTCGGAACTTCAGCAGTGTTTTCAATGAAATGGAATTTCTGGTTCTTTTGCTCCTTTCTTTTCTCTTTATTGTCTTTCTACATATTGTGCTTCAGCCTTTAACGCATGCTTCATTTTTCTAAGAAATATTAAATTACCTTAAGCTTCAAAAATTACTATTGTAGACTTTTTGAGGTTCAAATTTAAAGCATTTTTTTTTTAAATATCTTTAATTCAATCATGCATCAAATTATCATATAGCTTCATTTTGCTTCAGATTTTAGGTTATCATGATGTTTACTGAGGCAGTTCTTTTTTATATATGATTTTCATTGTGAATCGGAAAAGAATGAAATGACTCAAAATCTGGAGTCTTTCATTGCCAACAAAACCATTTGATTGTTTATTAATGAAGTTTATAAAGTATGAATGCAGATATGAATAAACATAAAATAAAAATGTTGTCAAAAAATGAGAGGACTCCTGCTTATAAAATTGTTGCTATATTTCCAAAAAATCTGAGCTATTCATGTGGACAGTATTCTGGATTGGCCAATGAAGTTTGCAGTGGACGTGGGAAAGTACCAGTGGCAGATTACAAAGTTGTACAGTATGTTAGTGATGCGGATGAAAATTCACCATTCAAGTTGAAATCTACAAGTCGTAGTTGTTATTCATTCTGCATGTGCCCTGGTGGGCAGGTATGTTTGTTCTCTTGTTTATCTAATTTGCAATGTACATTTTGATTATTTTTAACTCTCTGTAAGTGATGATATTTTTGCTTCTTATCTCACGTGAAAACGATTGGTTTAAGTACTGTATAATTGTTCTTCCTTGATAAATGAATACCTCTCCGTCTGCAAAGAACATGGTAATGCCATTCCTGTTTAATACTTCGCATACATATACTTACGACACGTGAATAGGTTAAACATTTGTTAATTTATAGATTGAGAATGAGTTAATGGATAAAAGTTAAGAAACAGACATACAAGCTACAGCTAATTTATGAGAAGGAATTTTCATGAAATAAATGTATAATATACTTTCATCAGAATGGGTACTGTTTAATAGACCATAGGCTTTGATTTAACAAAATGCAGTATTTTTTAATTAAAATATCCGTCTTGTATCGCATCTTTAGTTTTATATTTACTTTACAACTCTTGATGGCCATTTGCAAAAATAAGAATGTTTGAACTTTCTGATTAACTTTTTTTCTGGAATGTCTAGTTCCAATCAGTTAAATTCATGTGGGCATTATCAGCATAGTCTAATTAGATAGATTTCACATATAGGCAGGAAGAGTTCATCATAAGTATTGGAAACATCCCTGGAGTATCTGCTGGTGAAATCACTTATATTTGGAGTTGCAGGTTGTTCTCACTAGTACAGACCCATCGGAGATATGTATCAATGGGATGTCATTTTCTCGCCGTGCATCTAGGTGGGCAAATGCTGCCCTTGTTGTGACTGTTTCGACGAAGGATTTTGATGCGTTGCATTTCCACGGACCTCTTGCTGGGGTTGAATTTCAGGTAGCCTTTTGTTTTTACCTTTGTTATTTGAAAGGAATCCAGGTACTATAGTACTTATCATAGAGAGGTCCAAGTAGGTATAATTTTCTGTGAGACATAAAAAAGTTTAGAGCAGCATCTTTTTATCAGTCTTCTTACATCCCTATGTAGAATTTTATTCTTCCATGAATGACCCAGTTCATTAACTCCATATTCTTTGTTGAGATACTTTTCACCTGCTTGCTGTCTCTGTAACTTCCAAAAAAATTTTGCAATACAAATCTTGAGTCTTTATTAAAATTCTTTAAGTCCGTTTTATCATTTCATTATTCAGAGGGAATTTGAGCGAAGAGCAGCTATATTGGGAGGGGGAAATTTTGTGGTGCCTGTGCAGACTGTTACTGATTTTATGGAAAATAAACTATCAGGTAACATTTGTCTGTTCCTGCATTTCTTTTGCTTTTACTTTTTCATCTGGCTAAGACTTGCCTTATTTTATCAGTAACCTCTTCGCCACCATCAAGCTACCGCCTAGGGGTGAAAGCAGCAAGTCTCCATGAATTGTTCCCAATTTACATGACAGATGCTTTGCGCTATTCTATCTCAATGTTTGATAAAGAGGTCTTTTATATTTCCCCAATAATATTCACCTTCCAATTTCCATTTTCCTTTTTATAATATCAAAACTAAACTTAAGAACCTTTTCTTTTCAGCTACCTGGATTTATCTCAAAGGAGGCTCTTCTTCACGGAGTGGAGGTAACCAATTTTCTACGTCTACACCTATCTTTTCCTCTTATTATTATTATTATTATTATTATTATTATTATTATTATGGAACTACTCTTTTATGTTTAGCATTTTCGCAGTGCATTCATTATCAGATTGGATTTTGCTTCTCATACTCCCTAAGCTCATTTTTTACATTTTACATGTTATATTTTGGAAATGTTTTAGGGTCTCTTTATGCAAATTAATGTCCAAATCAAATGTAATCCCAAACTGATTGGGGTTTTCTACATGAATCTTCTCCCCATTTGGCCAGTCCAAATCATGATTTCTGTCTCTTTGTAACATTTTCATTAAATTAAACCTTGTTGACAACTTCATCATACCATGACATTTTCACCCCCCCCCCCTCCCCACATAGACAAGCATGCATGCAACCACGGCAAATAGAGAATGTAATATTGTTGATCCCAAGAATTTTTCTTTAAGCAGTTCACGTATCCCTGTTGTATTCTCAATCTTAAATTAACCAAAGGACACAAAAAATAAAAAGAAAACAAAGAGGGAGAAAAATTTTTATTGGGAAAGCTTACAAGCTCACGCCCTAAATTTCCTTTCAAAGCATCATTTATAATACAAAGTTGGGCTTCTCTTTTAAGCTATTACCTATTCTATCAACTCCCAAGTCTTCCAATTCAATATCCTATCCATTAGCCATGTTGTCCATTGCAAGTTATTGCAACAAAGTTTAAAAAAAAAAAAAAAATCATCAAGAAGCTTTGAAATAAACTTGGCGGCAAAGTAATCATTGAATTTAATCCTCTCGCTTGGCTCCCTCTCTGCAAACTCAAATATGCTTTCTCAAATATTTTAAACTTGAACTTAGCCAACTTCAGCCTTTTTGTCAAGATTGTCTCTTATAATCTCTGGAATGTTGCATTGATGGCCTGACTCGAAACTGTGCTTCAAAAGAAGTCTTGCCTTTGAGTGCTTTCATAGGAAGCCTATAAATCTAAAATACATAGGTGTTGACAGCCTCTGCCCGAAACTTCTTTGGAAGATTCCTTTCAAACATCAAACATCTGGCCATCTTCATCACTGTTCTATTCTTTCTTTCACTCACCCAATTTTGCTATGGAGTGTATGTCACAAGCAGTTGATACTCAATGCTTGCAGTTGCACAAAACTCTTAAATCTGTCTGAAGTGTTTTCAGTCCTATTATCAGACCTAGTTACATTTATTTTGCAACCAGATTGATTTTAGATCTAGGCTTTGAACTTCCAGAAAAAAACTCCAAAAGCTTTTGATTTTTGCTTCAAAAGTAAACTCAGCTCATCCTACTGAAATCATCTGTAAGCCTGATGAAAATACTTGCTCCATTTAAAGACAGTCTTCATGGGACCACAAAGAGTAGTATGCTCCAGTTGTGTCTTTTATGATACTCTCCAAACTTGGTTGGGATAGAATGGCAACATGCTTTGATTTCCCAATTGACAAACGTCACATACATCATAACATTCATGAATTGGTAGCAAATTCAAAATCAGTTCATACTTCTCCTGGCTTAGAGAATTATAATTAACATTGCTCATTCTCTTATTCCACAAAGATGACATATTACCAGAACCATAGCATATGCACCTGAAACATTTGAATTCCAATTGACAAAAAAGCTTCTGTGGTTCATTATTACAGAAATAAGTTCACAACCATTAAGGTCATGAAACACCCAAGAACAAGTCTTCTTATGCAGCTAACCAACAGCTAACATGTTTTGATCAATCTCAGGCACACATAAAACATCTTAAATAATTTTTGTACTTGAAGCATCTCAACAACCACATCACTTTTTCCCTTGGCTTTAATGAAGTCTCCATTGCCATTTCTAATTTTTGAAGTGTAGGTTCAATCGAACCCCTTGAACATGCCTTCCTCAGAAACCATTTGAAGTTTATAAACATTGTCAAGAACCAATTCACCTGGTATTCGCTACTATTGGCATAGCATATTACAACAAATATTTGCTCCTTCTATTGTTGATTATTTTTTAGCAATTTGAGGTGAACCCTCCTGTTGTTGGCCTTTTTTCTTGCAAACTCTTTTCATATGCCTCATCTGCTTACATGACCTATAATGAAGGTCAAGTCCTATACCATCACTACCTTTCCATATGATTTTTTTTCCCTATGGTGTGAGCATGGTGGATAATTTTTTGCACTATCTTTACCACTTTCCCCTTAATCACCAAAGTTCTTGCATTTGCCACGTGAATGAGCGTCAATTATGACAAGGATATGGTGGATAAGTCTCTTGAATCTTAAGGGACGAAATCTTGGACTCATATATCTCAAGAGTGGTAAGAACTTTTTCAAAAACCTCCTTATTTGAGATTTCATCTCCAAGAAATCTGATGTTATTGACTATTAAAGTGTCTAACCTAAAACCAAAGGGCCCAACTTAAATATAAGACACACAAGACCCAAGATTTAACAAATGTGGGATAGCACCACTTAACATTCCCCCTTCACGTGTAGCTTAACAAAGGTCTACACGTGGACAACCTCACAAGGGGTCATCAACCTCTTGGAGTTAGGTAGGACGAACCAAATACACCTTGAGCTCTGATACTATGTTAACCATCCAATGTAAATGGAGAGGTCCAAATTGAATATAAGATCATAGCAAACCCAAGATTTAATAAGTATGGGATAACACCTCTTAACACTCTATTTCTAGCTCAACAAGTCTTACGTGTGGAAAACCTCACAACCTCACTTGGGGTTATGTAGGAAGAATTAAATGCACCTAGACTCTGATATTATGTTAAACATCCGATCTAAAATCTATTGGTAATAAGTGGAGCAACCCAATTTGAATATAAGACCACAAGAAATCTTAAGACTTAATAAATGTGGGACTGTTTAACATTGATAATAGCCATGATCCTACCTGAATATTGCTTCACAGTAATTTTCAAATTCATGATTTGCTATTGTTCGGTTGTTTCAGAGCCTTAGAAATTCCTCCCTAAGCTTGTTCCAGGCTTGTTTTGGAAAATCATAAGCGATGATCCTTGAGAGATTACATTCAAACACCATTTTGGATGCAGGACATAGTTTTAAATTTTTTGGCACACTCTTCGGTGTTCTGCTTGATTTGAGCAATTGTAAGCTTGGCCCTCAAAGGTGGAGGATCTCTCTTCCTGTCTCACAACTTCCCTCAAGTCATGAGAAGTAGCTAAGTCTTTGTCTTCACTACCAAATATAGTAGTTTTTGCATAAAAATAGGTGGTGGAGGAGAAAAGCTACTAGACGTCGTGAAAAAAGTGTATACAGATGGTGTTCGTAGTGCTGGTAGTGTTTTGGGGCATTTAGTGCAAGATTTCTTGTTTTCTCTTGGAAAAGACTCCCTAAGTTTACTCATAGTTATAGGTCCCTCAAAGACCAATGAAGCTCTGATATTAGTTGTTGGATTGCAGTGGGAAAGTTTACAAGCTCACTCACTAAACTTCCAATCAAAGCATCTATTTATAATACAAAGTTAGGATTGTCTATTAAGCCATTCCCTGAACTATCAACTCTTAAATCAATACTGTATCCACTATTTTACTTAGCCATGTTGCGCAATCCAAGTATGGATGTTCTGCACTCTTAAGCTTTGAAAAAATTTCATCAAAAATCTCTCTAGCTCATTTATGCTCCTTTTACATGGTAATTGACAAGTTATTTTAGGACAAAATTATATAGAATTGCAGTTTATGCATTGTCTTTTCCATAATAGTAAAATTCCGTTCTTTTCTTTCAGACTAGAACTAGCTCTCCCATTCAGATTCTGCGCGACCATGACACTTATGAGAGCATGTCTTTAAGAGGGCTCTACCCGGTTGGTGAAGGAGCAGGCTATGCTGGTGGGATTGTAAGTGCAGCAGCTGATGGCGTGTATGCTGGTTTCTCTGTGGCAAAAAAATTTGATTTGTTTCACGGTCACATGGAGCCAGTGTTAGGAAAGGCTCAGAGTGCTGGAATGGTGAAGTACTAGAAAGGATTTGTTGCACTTGTTTTTATAAGCAAATCTTCACATGAGTACGTGCTCCATTATCATTTTAAGGCTCCAACAAATTGAGGGTAATGATAAGGGGACTTCAAATGCAACTCCAATTTTATTTCAGTAAATGTAAGTATGATTTACCATACATTTTAATTAAAAAGTCATAAAGTGGTTCTTATCTTTAACGCTTCTCTCATTTTTGTGCATATGCAGGTAGCTAGATGAAAAGATAAGATTCTCCATGTAAATTCATCCAAGTGTAGAGCAGTCAAAACTGTCTTATATCATTATCTAGGAATTTGAAGGATTCCTTTTGAGTTTCAGGCAGACATTGCTGTGCCTTTTAACCATGTTGATCTTGACTCTTGAGCCTCAACGGGTTTCTTTCTCTGGGGCATTCTCATTAAACCAAACCTCGAGTGCGGCAATGGAACAGCAGTCACATCTCTATAGCTGCTAAACTAATCGAAGACGCTCTTTATTTTCTAATTTCTTAATTAGAGGTAATTGATGGAAGCAAAAATACAAAGGAAATTCGTAGTCCTGCGGGTTATAGATTATTGTATATCTAGAGAAGAAAACCTTATTCAATATGGCTATTTTCCTTCTGTTTTGATGTTTCAGTAGAACTTAAAGCCTTTTTTTTTTCTCCTCACTTCCTCAATGGCTGTGAGCTGTACGTTTACTATAGCATTTGCGTTTTGTTTTTGCACGTTTATGGAAATTAGATCTATCAATTTTAATACGAGCTCGAAAAATTTGATTAACTTATCAAAATTTAATTTAATTCAAATTGATTTAACAAAAAGAAAAAATTAACCCAAATTTGAAAATGACTCGAATTTAAAATTATTTAAATTTGAATTGATCTAAACAATTAATTAGAAATGATTTGAATTTAAAATAATCAAACTTGATAAGTTTGGGTGTTAATTTAAATTGATATGAAACTAATAAACTTGAATGTCAAGCCTGATTGGCTCGAATCAAAAATTATTTGAATTCAAAATGGCTTGATTTGATTAACTCGAGTATTAGATTTGATTGACTCAAACCTAAAATGATGGAAACTCGAAATAATTCAAACTCAAAATGAACTAAAACTCAAAATAACTTGAACCAGAAATTACTGTAAATGATTCGAACTCAAAATAACTTGAACTTGAAGTGGTCTAAAATCAAAATGATCTGAACTCGAAAATTTAAAAACTTAAAATGAAGTAACATGAATTAACTCGATCCGAAACTAACTTGACATGCCCAATTGATACGTTGAATGCAAACCAAAAGTAGAAATACCTCTAGAAAACTTTTTTTATCTATATTTTTCATTGTTTGAAAGTATTTATATTTAATACTTATGTTCGATATGTATTCAAATATCAATATGAGTACAATTTTTTAAATATATGAAAATATTTTAAAAATAAATTAAACATAATTGTTATCTATCTTAAACAAATATTCGATATTCATCTGAATATTACTAACATATTTAATATTCACCGAATCTAAGTAATATGGTATAAAACAACTCTTGTTTTTTGCAGCCAATTTATCAGACATCTAAAAGAAGTAATAGAGCTGGATCGATCAGCTTTGTACTGAGGAATTAGTTTCAGTTCCGCGTTTTAATATTTTAAAAAAAAAAGCATGGAATGATCAAATTACCTACCGTTAAGCGGCTTTTATTTTTGGTGTTCTTGTAGTAAAAAAATGTTCATAAATTAGATCGGTCAGATTTAGGTAGAGTTTAAGTATAATATTAATATCATTTATATTTATTTAAACTTAGTTTAGGTTGAAATATGAGCATCAAATTTTACTCAAATTCACTCATATTTATAAATAGGTAGTCCAAATTCGTTTAGGTTCGCTCAAGTTATTTTTTCTAATTTTTTAAAATATATTTTTTAAAAAAATTAATCTTTAGTAATTTAATTATTTATTTTTATTAAGTTTCAAAATATAAATAACTTAATATTTTTTAATATTTATACTTAATATTACACATGTTTTCTTTGTATGATATAAATTATCTAATATATAAAAATATAAAATTAATATATTATATAATTAGATTTATACCTTAAAAGTTGGAGCCAAGGGTCGAATCATTTTTTAAATGAGTCTAAATTTTTTATCCAAACTTATTTTTTAAACATAGTATTTTTACCAAAATTCTTTAAATGTTGAACAAACTTTTAAATTTTCACAAATAACTCGACCCATATTCATCTCTAACTAACAAGCTTCAAGGGGCTTCTATTCTAAGTATGTTTTTGCTAAACTTATATCGTGATTCTTAAATGACACAATGCAACAATCTCGACAACAACAACAACAACAATAATAATAATAATAATAATAATAATAACAATAAAAGCCCGTAAAAGTGACTCGGAGTTAATCCTTAATTGGTTCTCGAGGTTGGTCAAATCGTGATAATAAAAGATCTTGCTTGTTCAAAAATTGATTGGGTTCAATATATTTGAGAACCTCATTTTATTATTTATTATTTGCAAAATATCAAAATATTAAAAAAAATTACATTAACATATAATATATTTTTAAAATTAAATTTAAATAAAAAATATTTTTTATGTATTAAATAATAATTTTAGATCAACACGATCTGATTGATCTGAATCAATGATATCATTTTACCAAGTTAAACTCAATTCAACTTAAGCTTTTCGAACTACAAAGATTAACTAATTTAGGAACTCCTTTGTAATTAAAATCATTAGTTAAATTTCAAACTCTTTCAATGAAAATCATTAGTTTAATTCTAAACTTTTGTAAATAGACTTCAATAATTTGGTTGAATATCTGAATTATCTAATCAGGTTTAGTTATGAATAAAAACAAAATAATCAGAGTCTAATAACTTACTAATAATATTAAACAAATTATTTTGGCAGTCTTCACCTAAAAGGTATACATAATCAAGCTTATCAAAAGCAGAATTGTCAAATATTACCAATAACATCAATTCATTTCAATAAGAAATATAAACATTCCATATAAGCATACTTAAGAAACTATGTAAAAATTGATTTTTCCTTTGCTTAAGTATTAGAACTAAACCTATTCGTAGGTCAAGGGTCGGGTTTTAAGCATGATTTTTTTTTAATTTAATCCAACTTGAATTACCATTTAATAATTAAAAAATATTTATATAATATTAGTATATAATTATTTTTAAAATTTTTTATTATTTATGAACAATGAATTTAGACTTTTGTATCAAGCTCTAATTGAATTTAAAAATTTTTTTTTAAATTTTCGAATCATAATCTTACTTAACTCGACGTATGCATACCTCTAATAATGAGAACCCTATAATCTATTCTTGTTTGATTGACCTTTTTTTTTTTTTTTTGATGTATTCAAATACAGAGAGAGGCCAAATATTTATTTAGGGCTCACCGCTTTGTCTATTCCTTTCTCTTCATGTCCCTTTGAGGACGAGGTTGCCATGGTATCCCATGTGAAATACAACTAATAATCCCTTGCATCAAACAAAAATACAATTGGTGGTATCAAAGTGCTAATCTAATAGGTTGATTGGATTCAAATTGTTTTCGATTTTGGTTAAAATAGATTTGAGCTTTTTTAATTTGATTTGTATTATTTGAATTTAGTTCATCGGGTTCAAATTATTTGGATTTAAATTGATGAGTTTGAAAGCCATAGTAGTGTAATTTCATATCATTTTGATTTAAATTTTTTAAATTTTTTTTTTTAAATTATTTCAAAATAGAATTAATTAAGACTTAGGTGATTTCAATTTCAAATTAAATGGATTTAAATTGTTAAATTTTTTTTATTAAATCAAGTTAGGTTAAATTTGAATTCAAATAAATTTGATTAGTTTCAAATATTCTTAATCAAAATTCTACACATTTTATGCATTAAAAAAAAAACTTCTACCTTTTTTGTTTCTTGAAAATATACCTTTCAAAATTATAATTTTTGGAAAAAAATTAATCAAAAGTAACTTCATCTACTATTAAACAAAATATTCAAAGTAACATTTTTTTTTCATAAAAGATGCAATAACTTTGAAATAAGAGAAAGAATGTATAAGTTAAAATTTAAACTTCAGACTTACTGAAAATTAATTAACTGCATGAACCAATTAAACTAAATTTCAGATTTAAAATAAAATTTTTAATTACGATAATTTTATTGTAAATAAACTCGCATCTCGTGTACCAAAATTTTAACGTACAAATAATGCTTGAATGGAATATATATTTGATAAACAGTTAATGAATGATTTCTTTCAAGTTAAGATACAAATATTATTATTAAACTTAAAATTTAATTTTATTAATACAATCACAAATTTTAACGTTTACTATCTCTTTTTTTATTTTTAATTCTTTTTTTACAAAAGTAAAATAAAATAAAATATTTATTTGGTTTCAAAATTTACCCTCTTGTAGAAACAATGAATATCCAAGAAGAATTGAAATAGAGGTGATAGCAACTAATTTTTTTCAAAAAAAAAAGAAAAAAAATCACAATTAGGGCAACTTGTATCAGATTTTGTTCTTTGATAAAAAAATTAAAATATATCTTAAAAATTATGAAAAAAAGAATATATAAAAAGGGCATGTTGAAGCAGTGACAAAACATGCAGGGGGCATGGCATATGTATGGAGGGGGCTTTATCATCATGATTTGTGTTACATGCATGCATGCATTCCTATTCTTGCACATGTCTCACTGCCCATCATTTGACCTTTGACTACATTCATTCACGAACAACTTTCATCAATTCATCATTTGATTCTCCACCATATACATATAATTAATTGTACTTTTCTTCTTTATTATATCAAAAACTATTTGATTATTTCTTATTAACATTTAATAAACAACAAACTTGGCTGCTTTTTGTGTTACAATTCAATGATGCAAATTTAGTTGAGTACCAAAATCCATAATTATATATATATATATATATATATATATTAAAATTGGTACATTCAAGATGTTTATTTTTTAAAATTTTGTAAACATGTAGTTATTAAATTTTTTTATGTAAAAGTTGATAGTTTTTAAAATTTTTTATCCAAACATATCATAATAAATTTTAGAAATCGTAAATATTCATTATATTGCATTTATTATAATACTTTTTATTTTGTGATAATTTTTTAATTGAAATGATATCATGACTTATTGACACTAAATTTACTCAAAAGCTTTAATAAAACATATATGTGTGTATATGTGTATATATATATATATATATATATATATATATATATGAAATAGTATTTCTAAAAGACTTCTAATGTTAAATAAATGCTAAATAGTATTTTTTAAGAGATTTTTAATGTTAAGTAAATATCAAATATATCAAAGCATTAATAAAAATATGCATTTGGCTTAACAATCTAGATTTTAGTTTAATTCTAAGAGATTATGTTTAATTAAAGAGATTATGGGTTTAAATTTTATCAAATACACAAAATAATTTTTTTAAAAAATAATTACAATAATATAAAAAGGGTTTTTCCCCAATTATGATTTTTTAACAGTCTTTTAGCTTTTTTCTTAATCAGTTGAACTGGTTTTAGACTAGTTTACTTAAAATCTGGTATTTTAATAATTCTAGACCAATTGAACCTCCAATTATCAGTTCAACTAGATAGTCCGATCCAGTTTTTTCAACCAAGATTATAAATTTATCTAAATTTTTATATATTAATAATTTATTTTATATAGATTTTGACACTTTTATATATTCATAGTGTGCTCATGTTATTTTTAATCATGTGTTCTTTTTTATTACTTTCTCATTTCATGTTTGTATTGTGTCTTAATTCATCTGTACGTTTTATAGTTCATCATAATGATTTGATAATTTTCTAAATTTATTTAATTAAAAATTGGATTATTAGATCCGCCATAAATTAATATAATTAATATAGTTATCATTTTCAAAACTTTAATCTAATTTTTAGAAACATTAAAAGATGAGAAAAATTTGCTTGTTCATGCTTTTTTCGCGTGTTTAAAATATTATAAATTTATATAAAATTATATGTGTTAACAATTCTTTTACAAATATTTTGTGCATTCATGTATTCTTGTAGTGTTCACATTATTTTTCATGTTGTTTTTAATTATTTTTCCTATGTTTTGTCTGTATCATGTCTTAATTAATTCGATATTTTACATAATTTATTATTGTGATTCAATTTAGTGAAAATTTTTATGTCTTCGTATCGTGTCTCAATTCATAATATACTTTGCATATTTTATCACAGTGATTTAATTTAAAAAAAATATGTACCATGATTTGTTCGTCTTCATGTTATTTTTGTTTTTCAAAGTATTATAAATTTTTACATATTTATAATTCATTTTATATAGATTTGAACAAATTTGTATATTTATATTAAGTTAATGTTGCTTTTTGTGTCATGTTTTTACTATTTTCTTATGTTATGTTTGTGTTGTGTCTTATTTTTATATGTATCTCAATTCATGACATATTTTGTATAATTAATTATAATAATTTAATGCATACATATTTCGCACGATGTGTTCATCTTCATGTTATTTTTTTGTTTAAAATATTATAAATTTGTATAAATTTTTTTTAGGCTAATAAATCATTTTGTATAGATTTTGATACATTTATATATTCATATCATGTAAATATAATTTTTCATGTCATATCATATCATGTTTTGATTAATTTTTTATGTTATATTTAACTTTAAATTCATTTACTTAAGCATTAGTCAAGTTTTGGCAAAAAAAAGCATTAAACAAGTATATCCGCAACGCAATAATTAAAGCAAATATTATTTTTCAAAATTTTAATATAATTTTCCAAATATTCCAGTGTATATCTACATATATATAGAGAGAGAGAGAGAGAGACCCCTTTGGGCCTTGGATGCAAATACTAATGTTGACCATATAAGGTCAGTTTTTCCTTTTCTTTTTAATGTTATTAATTTTTAATATCACATGAGTTTTCACTTGATTTTCGTGTTTAATTTTTTAATTTGTTGAATAATTTATTTTTAATTTATATAAATAATGAATTAATTCATAACACTTTTAAAAACAACTTAATTAATTGCCAAAAACCTTTGTGATGAATTCTTTTTTAAATCTATTAAATTTGTAAAATGTTATAATCTATCTAAACCAAAGCAAATTTAATAAAAATGTTAAGCAAGAACCCATATATATATATATATATATATATATAAAGAACAAACTACTAAAGAGCCCAAAACCTTTGTCATGGAAGAAAATTTTTTGAAGTCATTGAATTGTAATATTCTGAAATCTATCCGAGAATAAGATACAACAAAAAAATATTTATGATAGTGAATAAAAAAACCAAAATCATTCTCAGAAAAAAATAAGAGACAATAAATTATATTAAAAAAGAAAAACCAACGGTTAATAAAATATTTCTCAATATTTGTTGTTTTATGAAAATAATAACTAAAACACCTATTTTATAATAAGAAGTTTTAGTTTTAATTGGTATATAAATACATTGCTAATTAAAGTGAAAATTACTTTAAGACTATAAGTACTCTAAATAGAATGAAAGTTTAACTTAACGTGGATATGAAGAGTTTGTACTGATTATAAAAGTAAAATTGTTTTTTATTTACAACTGGTTAAATATTCATTGAAAATTTAAACAAATAACATAAAAATAATCAAATTAGAGACAATAATTAAACTTATTAGCAAGGACAATAAAAATGCCAGTTTCTCAGAAAATCTAAAACGTATAAACTAAATAATGATTAAATTTAAACAAATAAAATTATCATTATTTTATTTTGACCGAATATTTGGATAAAATTTTTTGAAAATATATAATTCCAATTTTATAATCTATAATATAATAAAAAATATTATTCTAATAGCTATTAAGTAATTTAGTAAACAATAATGATTTTATCATTAGATCAAAAAATTCTTCATATTCATGATTTTATATGTATCATAGATATTTAGAACTTCATTAATTATCTTCCAATTACATCTAGGTGCCATGTGATATGGAATTAAGGACACCATAATTAGAAAAAAAAAATTAAATGAAGAAAATAGTACCATGGTCCTTAATTTATCTTTTTAATGTAATCATATACCCATTATCTTAAGTTTGCTTTATCTCAAATTAGTTTGTGACCCATATAGTATGCGTTTTAATTTTATGCTCATATGTTATTATTTATTTCCATATTATTAATTTATTATATAAATATTTATAGATATAAAAAAAGATAAAATTATGAATTTATTTAAATTTTAACTTTAGATTTGAGAATCTTGGGTTATTGCATAAAAAAATTATTTTATTTGTTTAATAATTGAAACAAATTTTATAATCTGTACTAATAGAATTATTTCAAATTTTATTCGTGACTTTTTCTAATAAACTATTTGATATATTTTATATTTTTAGTAGAAGTTATCATTCAAATTTTTTTATTGATTTAATAGTATACATATATCTTCAATTTTATAGCTAATAAAATAATTATTTTAAGTATTTTAGGAGATGACTATTTATTTTTAAAAATAAATATTTATTCCATTAATTAGAGCAAATATTTATTAAAAAAATATTTTTAAAAAAAAAATATAAATACTTGGATATATATATATATATACATATAATATAAGAATCCTAAATCGATGCTTTAAAAATTATATATAAGCATAAAATTCACGAATCTATGTCTAATTAATAAAAAATGAATAAAATTAAAATTTAAGCATTTAGCTTAATCGGTTAGTGCCTACTTTTTCTTTTACCAAATGAGTAGAGCCTGAATCTTCCTCAGCCCAAAATCTAAAATCACACATATATATAGAGTAGAGATCTACTTATACTAGATTTAGTTTTACATATTTTCATAACTTTTTATATAATTTATATTTGTTTAATCTGATCATCATATTTCATGTTACATTAACGTAGATCATGCATATCGAGTTTCTAGTTAATTAAAAATATCTAACTATTTATTTGATATAAAAAACTTTCAATCTTTAAATATATATATAGAAAAAGACAGTATTCTCGATCAATATGTACCACTATCGGATCGATTTGAAACTTTACGTACATGATGAGTACAATAATATTGCTAAATCCAATAGCTGATTTGTTAAAATATTAATCGTATAAATATGAAAAAGGTATAAAACTTATTTAGTTTTACATTAGTATAAATGGATCCCTCCTCGTGTATATATATATATATATATATATATATATATATATACACATACTATATAAAACTGTTGATTGAGTTTTACTGAATTAAATTATACCAATTAGTTAAGAATTAACCAAAAGAAAACAAACAACATTATAATAATAAAATAAAATTAATGATATTTAATTCTTACAATATCCAAAAAATTACCTACTAAAAATTAACTACACATTTAAAAAAACTACCTTCTTAGTTCTTTTAATTTTAACTTATATATATTTTTTAAATATAGTAATTTTTCTTTAAAAAAAATATTTTTCATAAAGTAATTGTGATAAATTCTAGAGTATGTGCGTATAGGATTAGAAGAAATGAAATCAGCCGAGTTTACCTGTAAATTGACACAATATTTCAAGAAATTTTTTTAATAATAACAGTAAATAAGTTATTTTATATTTTATAGAATTTAATGTAATAATATGGGCTATTTGTACATATATTATTACCAAAAAGAGAAAGAAAAAAGAGAAAAAGCAATAGAAGGCCCGAAGGAATGGGAAAACGGACCACAATGTGAAGCTGAAAGTTGCATATCAAATAATGACTTCAATAATGATTCATCACATCACATGCTGCAAAAATCTCGAAACTTTGCTAATAATTTTGTGCCTCAAAATCTTTAATGATAAGTGATGAGTAGATGTCGAAATTTGGAACCATTTGTGACCCCAAAATAGAACAAAAAAAAGGGCCAAAATGGAACCATTTGTGCTATGAGATTCGTTGTGTAAAATATTAAAAGAAAAGCAAGATTGGGTCCTTTCTGTACATGCTTACAAGTGGATCTGTGTTTGTTGCCCCTCTGTTTTTATGGGACCAAAAATATGAAAGATGAGAGAAAGGTGGGGAGAGCTTCATTTCATGGCTGCATTTGTCTTCATCTCTTGTTAGTTTGAAATTTTTGGCATGTTTTTGGTATCGATAAGTGATGAAGAGATTCAATTTGAATATCTAAGAATTAAATGATATGAATAATTATATGTAAGCATAATTAAACTCGTAAAAGGTATAAGATATGAATAATAAAACGAGATTTAAATTCTGATATCATGTTAATATAAAACCCAAAATTAATTGACAAATCAAATTTAAATATAAAACTACAAAAACTTAATGTCATTCATAACCACAAAATGGTAAGATTTTGACCCAATTCAAATGCATCTTCTTAATTTCATAACTATTAAAATTCATGATCATTACTTGGGAATTTGGTGGACTTGGGCTGGTTCAACCGGCAGCTAGTAAATGAGATTGTTGTGGAACCCCGATGGGCTTTAATGGAAGTAATGATTTTCAAACAAAGCTTAAGCCGAAAATAGCTGTAAAATGGGCCATCATTTTTTTTCTTTTCTTTTTCTTTTCAAGTTCCAGCCGAAAGCTGTGGTCCAAAAAAAAAAAAAAATTGTAAAATGCCATCATTCATCAAAGGGGAGGAAAGGGACTCATGTTATGTGCCACATGATGATACCTTTCCCTTCCCTTAAGGACACATTCATGTTTTGCCCTTCAAAAACAATGGACTTACCCCACACCTATTTCCATAAACCTTTGCGTCATGGCTACCTGGCATTCGCATGCATCCAAAGAAAAAGAAATGTGTCTTCTTTATGCATTTGATGTTTCCCTTTTTCAAAAACAAAAAATAGTTTCTTATGATTGAATTAGTACATATGCTTGCTCTTTGCTTGTTAAAACTTAAAATGGTGAATTGAATTAGTTATCATTTGCCAAAAGAAAAATCCTTCTCAAACAGTACAAACTAATTATATTAGAGGGTTATGCGATGATTAATGACTACTTTTCAAAGATTAGTAATTGAATGAGTTGTAAAAATGATAATTAGAGAATGGATTATAGGAAGGATTTTTTTAGTTAAAAAGAAGAATAAGGGGAAACCATTCTAAATTTAAATTTATATGTGATACGTTGTATTATTAAATTTATACATTATCAATAAATGATAGGATGCTATGTATTAATAATCTAGTATACAAAGTTAATATTTGTATTTATTTTAAAATTTATAAAATTTTATATTTACTTATTAATGAGTATAAACCCTTATATATAGAAATAGCATTGTTTTTATCATTATACAAGAAGCAAAGGTTTATATAAATTTATAATATGTACTTTGAACATACAAAAAATAGCAAAAACACGTCATGAAGGTATAAGATTTTCTCTAAATTGATTAACTATTACAAATTGTATGAAACATATAATGAGCTAAAACATGATATGAACACATAATATTTTCTCTACATTGAACTACAATGATAAACTACGCAAAATATGAAATAAATTAAGATACGATATGAAAATAATATAAAATAATTTAAACGTAATGTAAAAAAATAATATGGATATGACATAAATATATGAACTTATTAAAATGTAAATAAAATGAACTATCAATGCATATAAATTTTTATAAATTAAAATTTATATAAATTTATAATATTTTAAACACAAAAAAAAGTGCGAATACGTAAATTTTTCTAAATTGAATCATTATAATAAATTATGCAAAATATATCATGAATTGAAAATACAAGCGTAACAAGGATACATAACACAATAATAAATTATGTAAAATATGAAATGAATTGAAA
>JBBYHM010000018.1:10405759-10417033 GCA_038381775.1 Adansonia rubrostipa | reverse complement strand
TGTTTAATCATATATAAAATATAAATTAAGTTTTTAATATTTAATTAAATTATATATGGTATTAATATTTAATATTTGATTTATTTTGATATAGTATTATCTATTATAGCTTTCATATTTTTTAATTTATCTTATTATTTTATTGTATTATTATCAGACTCTAATTATCATTACTTAAAATAATAATAATAATAATAATAAAATAAATATTCAAAGAAGTATTAAAAATTTTACTACTAACATACATAAACTCTTAATAGTTAATGAGTTTAACTAATTAAATTAAAAAAATAAGTGATAAATCAATAATACACTTTATCAATATCATTTCTAAAGCTCATGATATGATTTACTTTTTGATAAATTATTATTTTATTATATATAGACCTGCTCAAGAGTTGGGCTACCCACCTGACCCAATTGAGCTTGGGCTTGGATTCTCATGTTTTTATTTTAGACTAGCTTGCCTAATAGAAATAATAATTTTAAATTAAAATAATCTATATTTTATTTAAATTTAATTATGTAATATATAAATATTAATAAAAAATTCTTTAATGTGATGAACAATAATTTTGGCTTAAATAGACGGATCTGGATACATTAAATAAGAGCCTAGGCTTGGAATGTTAAAAAAATTTGAGCAGCAACTCGGCCTGACTTTTGAATAGATTTAATCATATATAAAATATAAATTAAATTTTTAATATTTAATTAAATTATTTATGATATTAATATTTAATTCATTTTTGATATAGTATTTTTTATTATAGCTTTCATATTTTTTAATTTATCTTATTACTTTGTTATACTATTATCATATTCTAATTATCATTATTTGAAATAATAATAATAATAATAATAATAATAATAATAATAAGCATTTAAAATTTTACTATTAACATATACAAACTCTTAATATTTAATGAGTTTAACTAATAAAATTTAAAAAATGTAATAAATGGATGATACACTTTATTGACAATATTTTCAAAGCTCATAATATGATTTACTTTTTGATAAATTAATATTTTATTATATATAAACCAGTTCAATGGTCGAGCTGCCCACCCAGCCCAATTGGGCCTGAGCTCAAGTTCTCATATTTTTTATATCATACTAGTCCGACCTAGCTCAGAACAGTGTAAATTAATATATTTTTATTTAAATTTAATTATAAAATATATAATATTAATAAAAAATATTTTTTAATATGATAAACAGTAATTCTAGATTAAATAGATAGGTCTAGGCATGTTAAATTAGAGCTTGAGCTTGGGATTTTAAAAATATTTAGACCGTTGCCCAGCCGAATCCATAAGCAAGTTTAATCATATTTAAAATATAAATTAATTTTTTAATATTTAATTAAATTATTAAAAGAATATTAAAAAAATTCATAATTAAAATTTTTTATTTATAAAAAATTGTTTAATTATAATTTTTTCATATTTATTTTTACTATTAAATTCGGGTTCGTGTTCGAGTTAGACTTAGTTCAGGTTCTTTCGGGTTCGGATCATTTTGAGTTTGAGTTCTTTCGGGTTCGAGTTTTCTTAAGTTCAGGCCATTAACATTTTAATAAATCAAGTTCGAACTCGAATTTTTTTATACGAGTTTTCAGGTTTGAATTTATTTTACCACTAGCCTGAATAAGGAAATAAAAAATTTGCAAATGATGAACCAGAGACTGATCCTTGGACACCTCTAATTGGGAGGTGCAGAAAAGCTTCAAATATGACATTCGAGCTCAATTGATCCTTGCTCAAGAAGTAAATATAAGAAAAAAGACTAAAGGAACCATTCAAAAACTGAAATGAAATGACAAACAAATCCAAATAAATTCCAACAAAGCAAAATCTCATACCAGCAAGCAAAGCTTCATTAAAAAAACTGACTTCACACTGAAAGCCTCCAAACTTTATATGACACTCTCCCAACATTTTCTTTCTCTACATTAAAAAAAAAAAAAACAATGAGACAAATTGGGTAAACAATCTACTAAAGAAACTATAAGCTAAAATTGGATTTTCTTTCACGGTAAGATTATTGTATACCGGGTTACGAAGTATTCTCAAACTTCCATATTCTGGGCAACAAGGGACAGAATAGCCAAACGGTCACCTATACCTTAACCGCTATTTCAGAAGAACGAAAACCTTATGCCGTTACTCGCTGCAAACAAATTGTACTCTTCAATAGTAGTCTCTTTTTTATTGCAAGCATGACCATTCTCAACATGATCTGCTGAAAACTGGGAAGAAAGTTCTCCCACGATCTCATCTTTCAAAGGGACAGGATTGGATTTGCACCCTGTTGAAAGAGCCACAGGCCCACCATAATGGAACAAGGAAAAGCTAGTGTCATCCGCGTGTGATTTGGCGGAGACATTATTTTGCCTACCTTCCCCATTTGCTGATTGTTCTATTGCATGCAGCCTGCCAGGAACAACTCTATCTGCATTAACTTCAGTGAAAGCTTCTTTTGTTGTACCAGGCTTGGGAATCTGAGTTCGCTCCTCCGCATACAGGCCATTGGCCTTCGAAGCTGGCTGATAAACTGGAACAGGACCAGGGTTAAACGAGGGGGCAGCTAAATTTTGCAGATTGCCATACGGCATGCCATAGTGAAGAGGGCCAGTGCAAAGATAGGGATTTAGAGGACGGAAAGTCATCAATCCATTAGCCGGAGTTACTGGCCAAGAAACAGGATTCTGATGGTAGTAACCCATGGTTGAAGGAGCTTGACACACTGGAAATTTTATATGTTTGTTATGCACTGATGAAAACACGCCTTGATGCTGAGAAACCATAACGGCAGTTGGTTTTCCATTATCATAATTTTGAGCAGCTTTTGTTAGCAGATTTCCTGAAGCTTTGTTTTCTGTACCATTGGGTGAATGATCAAACAATGCCTGCCTTTCCAGAGCAACTCCTCCATTTGCATCCTGTTTTTTATCCATTCCTTTCACCTGACACTCAGAGAAGCCATTTTGAATGCAGACGGAAGAGTCTCTCCTATCGGATTGTTGACAGGCATCTTCAGAATCTGATGTTGATGAAGATCCCAAATTTCCATGATTGGAAGAGGAGGTATTGCTATCTCCTTCACTAAGGCATGAAGAGCAGTTATCAGAAGTAGAAGTGCTACTTATCATTGAATGAGATGTTCCATTCAAGGTAGGGTTTCCATTAGGACAAATTCCAGGTTCCTCGTATGCAGCATTCAATGAAGAAAATTGATCCTGTGTTTCCACGTAACGGTCCTCATCTGTTGCAAAGCTGGAGTTTCTTGATCCATTAACCTCGCTATGCTCGTGATCAGTTTCACCCAAATTTACACTAGCTTCACTTGAGCACGCCTCACCAGATGACTTAACAAAGTTATCATCAGGCCCAGCTCCTTCATTGTAAGTAGATGACCTCAAAGTAATACCTATATCAGAGTTGCTCCGGGGGTACTTTTTATGGGCTTCTGTGGGCTCCCAAACTTTCTTCGACTGAAGTGAATCTCGAGAAGCAGGATTGTTTCCTGCAATAATTTTATGTTTCAGCTTTCCACAATCTTCACGCATGTATTCTTGTCGACTATTCTTATTACCACAGTTGACTTGCTTGGACATAGCCAATGCAGATTCTGCCTTGCTCACAGACTTTGGCTCTCGACTGACTCTAGTTGCAGACATATGTGACACAATCTTGGCCCTGAATTCAGTGTGTTGGCCGCAGCTGCAAGAGTAGAAGTCATATCTGTCACTACGGCTGTTGGAACACTGAAACTTCTCAGTATACTTAACAACACAATTCCGACCATTGGACTTTGCATTGCTCATCCTTAATTGCCTATTTAATCCACTGATGCTCCTGGGAGGAGCCTCAAAGTTTTCACTCTGATATCTTGGCTCAGATCTATTAACAGAAGCACTGTCTGAAACAAGAGCAAACCGGCGTCGATCACACCATTTCATGGAAGGATCAAATTGACCATCCTTGCGAAATTTCAATCTCCGACAAGAAAATTTTGCTTGTTCAGTTATAAAAGAGCCATTTCCATCCTTTACTTTTGTACCTTCTCCATCAGGACTATCAAAAGCGTGATTTTGCAAACCTGAAGTGGAATGCCCATCTAAAAACTGGTCACCTTGAACATCTGGAGAACCAGGCCTAGACACAATAATATCGCCTGTCTCACTCACAGAGTCTCTGCAATTAATAGCAATATGTTCTTCAACCTCAACAGTTGGTGAAGATTCCTCCTTTGAGATAATAGGATCAACAGGAGAAATACTTTCAGCACATTTTTTTTCTTTCTCTCTTTCTTTTCCTTTCAGTCTCTCCTTTCTCCTGAGCTTTTTCTCCCGTTCTTTTGTTCTTTTCCTCTCCTTGCGCTCTTCTTCTTCACGTTTTTCCTTCTCTTCTTCTTCAAGAAGCTTCATCTGTAGAAATCATGTAGTGACAGTAATATTTATCAAAAATCATCAAGAAAATAGCCTCATATATTAAGCATAATGGAAAATCTATCCTGAAGTATCACCAATTATTCAGACCTGCTTTTCTAGAGTAATAATTTCCTTGCATGCAACATAAACACGTTCTTCCAACAGCTTTACAGCAAGACTAACAAAGATACTGTGAGCATTCTGGCGAGCTGTTCCTTCCCTAAAAGCCTTTTCAACCTGAATATCACAATGGATTGATTATTTTGAAGTTTGTAACAAGAATTTTAGTAATAATAAGAAAACAAACAACTGAAACAGACTCACTTGCATGTTTGCTGTGACACACTCCATAGACACAACCCACAAGAATCACTAAGCAAAGTCCAAGTTTATTCTTACCAAGTTTTAGAACTATTCAGAATAAACTCATTGCAACTCTTTTGATTCAATTACTTAGTAGCTTTTAAAACCACTGTTAATAATCTACGGAAGCAAAATATTTATTTGAACTTTGCCAGATATAAATATCAGAATTAAGGACCAAAATATGTAGTCTTAAATTTAAACTCATTAGCCTTGCTTGCAGATCACCTCACTTTATTGGTTATCCTTTTTCACAACATTTCACTCTGAAACTTGGATCAACTCACTCTTCCCACCAGGCAACCACTAGATGTTTTCCCTACGATCAAAACCTCTAGAATATGTTCACTCCTTTAGACTGGGTAACATTGCCTATTATTTCTTAGAAACAGGAATCATTTTAGACTACTCTATGAAAACATCTTTATTTTAGCCAGTATAAAATGTGCTACTGCCTCTGTATTAACATAAATTTGAGCTTAGGAGAAGAAGGTTGAGCACTGGCACAATATTGTTTGACATTTCCCAAAAAACTAACAGAACGGCATTAGCCTCCAGACAAACTTAACAGGATGGAACAAGTTATAGACAAACTCGCACAACAAACTCATTGCATTTCCTCCCTCCAGCCAAGTAGCTCTAGACCTATATTATTATGAACATCCTATAGTGTTTCCGGGTCATCAAGTGTAAAGCACATGCTTTATCCTTTTCTAAGTTTAACCAAAGACAAGTTTAAAGCGCACACTTTATCCCTCCAGCTCAGTATGTATAACTCATATAGGTGTTTCCTGGTCATCAAGTTTAAAGCATAAAACTCAACAACAAACCATTTTAAACAGAGATTATGTTAAAAAAATGGAATGAAATTCTGATTAATAACTTGCCTGCTGCTCATTAACACATATTCACCTGATTTTTGTTATCTTCCTAATAATCACATTCTTCTACACACACAGGTTTTAATTATCAAATGGAAACGATAGAATCCCACAGCACTTTTTTATGTAAATAATTGAAAAGAATGGCAGGCACATTGCAAGACTGTAAAGCACAATAGAGGTGAAAAGGTTTGAACATGCCTGTTCCTTAAATATAACAGTTGCCGCATCAAGAAGAAACTCTCGAGCAAGTTCAGGACTCTTCGCATGCTTTTGCGGACGGGAGCATTCTCCATCGAGCTCATTTCCATCCTTGTCCATGGAATCATCATCCTGAAAAGATGAATTAAAAGTTCAACATCGCTATTATCCAAAACACTTTATTTATAAGCCTCACAAAGTTAGAATTACCTCTTCTTCCTCTGCCTCTTCAGCATGCTCAAAAAACCTTCTGATACTTTCACCCCTTGTGATTGTAACATAACCATCTCCAACCACAAGCCTGCAATGCACACATTGTTGGCCCTTTAATGCGTGGGCTTTTACAGAAAGCTCAGAGCAGCGGCCATCCAATTTCCAGGCCCTAACAGTGATATAACATATGCTCAAGCCATCAAGATCCAAGCCACTGACTTGGACACTCCCATTCATGCCAACACTTTCAAATTCCATGATATCTGATTTTCCTTCCCCACTTCCAACTGCCCATTCAAAGTGGTGGTAAGTTCCAACTGTGTCAGCAAAAGTTTGACGCCAATCAGCCCAGACAGTGTCATCAGATACCTGGGCGAGCAATAAAGAAAAATGTTGCATGAGTCATATACATTATGAAAATTCTCACAAGAAGCTCAAAAAATTATGACCAAAGTAATCATAATTGAAATTTGAGCCATAAATTCTTTATGAACTGTTAGATCAAATGGTGAACATATGATAGTACAGTAAAAATAGTCAGTGCACCAAAAAAAGTTAAAAGATATAGATACCTCATACAGAAAGGCTGTATCTGCAACACAAAACCAACTAGTGCATCGAGGTTCCCTACGCATGCGTTTTAGCTCCTTCAGCTCCTTGAACTCACGGATAACATTTCTTCTACAATCTCTGCAAAATCTCTTGCTATCAAACCTGAGCCAAAATGCAAATGTGAGATATGAAATCTATACAAAACAATAGTGAGCAGAAGTCTAGAGGCATGTTGTAAAGATATAGCTAATCATAAATAGATAATAACTGAGTACAGTTTTACTAGGCCCATACTTCTGTACTTAAAACCTCTCAGAAGTGCAAAAACCAAAAACCTTTTGCAACAAAAAGTAACACCAGTTTTAGCAGAAAGCTTTCTGAAAGGAAAAATAACGAATAAGAATATGCCACCAATTTTGCTTGGTAAACACTCGTACGGAACTTAATTGTCACATTCTAAGAGAACAATAATTCGTTTGTTTCGTGGAAAATTACTTCTAGAAAATGACTCCGCGTTGTTTTGTGTCTGTTTGGTGGAAAATAGCTTGGTCAACAGAAAAGTAACTTCAAGTCAACAAAATATTACCCCTTTTTTCGAAAAATGTCTTGCTCTTTTTAAGTGCGTAAAACATTTTCTAGAAGCTGAAGCAAAACAAAATGGATTGGTTCCCTAAGTACAGGGATTGATCCCTTGTTGTAAGCTGAAGCAAGGCAAAAAAGATCAACCCTTCAGTATAGGGATCGATCCTTTTTATATCGAGGCATATTTTCAAAAAGCAACCAAACAGCAGATAATATTTTACACAGGATCATCCAAACAACAGAAAATATTACCTTTTTCTGTAAAATAAGTCCATTTTCCAGAAATCATTTTTCGAAAGCCATTTTCCATGAAACAAGCAGACCCTAAAATCTAGCAGCCTTAATGTATGATAAATTTGCCACCCTTCTACTTATCACCAAGAAAAGTAAACCAAAGGTAATGAGCAGAAGAGGTGAAAAGAAGATTAAGCTACTCCAATCCATTAAATGTCTCATTTTCATTGTTCAAAAGAAATTTTCTCATATTCATTTTCTTACTAAAGTGTTATACAAACTTTACATTCAATATCCCGCTAAGCATATACACCCATCCAACCTTTTTGACAGCCTCAATTCATATCCAATTATCAACAAAGACACCTTTTCAACATCCTCATCTTGTTCCTTATGACAAATTTCCTTATCAGTGCTTGTTTTATATTTTTCTGTAACGCTTATATTTGTAGCCTACAAACACCAGTAATGACAGTCATTGGTCAGAAAATTATCTTGTGAAAGTGTACTGTCTTAGTTAGCAACATTTGACCCCTTCATAACAACAAATATTAAATGAACTGAAAATGTAAAAATAAGGATTATACGCATGACAGCAATCATTTGGTAAAAGCAATCTGTTAAAGAAAGTCCACATGATTGAGCAACCAAAAGCCATAAATCTACAGCCGTTTTTTCTTCGGTTCTTGATAAAAGACTTCTAGAGGTCGTTCTTTAGGTTTAACTGTCCTCTAAAAGAAGCAGCACTCAGTTGTTGCAGGTTTCTTAACTAATTTATGCCTTCAAAGCTGCTAGGAATGGAAGATTCTCAAAGATTAGGCTTCCTGGTCCTTTACGGTTCATACATTGCTTGAAAGCCAGAAAGAAATCAATAATCCCAACTGCTACAGGTTAAAACATGCTTCCACGAGTACTAATCACTATATCTTCAAATCACTAAACTCTGGAGATATGTTCACAATATGGCCCTAAAAGTACACCACTGAATCAAAGAACAAACTCATTGAAATAAAAAATAGATTGCTTCAATAAAGCCTATGTCATAGCTAAGTCAACCGAGAAAAAGAAAAACTCAATACCTCGCAGTTAAAAATTTTCAATTATCTCAAATTGTGAATTAAAATAATGACATTCAATCTTGCTAATCTCATGAATATCTTTTTCCATCTGTAGCATTGAGTTTAATTTCCTCACTTCATGGGCCATCACAAATAAATTTTCCATTTAAAAGACTTACACACTCATAGCTAGTAAATCAGATGCTCCAATATTAAATTTACTTTTGGGGCTAGTTGGTTGTCACCTAGGAGAGGATATCTAAAGCTTTCAAAGGCACACAAATAAAGCTTTCATGTCCTTAATACCATCAAATAAAACTACTGTCCTCTTCATAGTCCTGAAATTCGGCCATTAGCCTTATATTTCTAGCTCAATTGAGAGCTGCTTGATCAATAACCATCAGACATCACATTGTTCAGCTAATGAACAATATAGCAAATGAAACGCATTCAACAATAAAGGAGCTACAAACATACCTGTACATAAGCCTCTCAATAAAATCCTCTTCCTTCATTCTTAAAAGAGATTGCCGAGTTTCTTCTCCAAGATGTGACCAGAAATCCACCAAGGTGTCGCAAGAAAGCCTGGCAGTGTGCAGTGCACATGTTTCCCTTGTTCCATGTCCTCTTCCATAACTAGCAATTCCTTGGCTTATCCAACCCCGACCTCCCCCACCACAAGCATCAGGATAACGCAATTCACGCTCCTGCTCTCTTGCACGTGCACTGTCAAACACCTGATTCAATTGATACATCAACAACTAGACAAAAAGGAAAAACATAACTGGAGAAAACAATTTGATCAGCAAAAACCTGTTGGAGACACTGGAGCGACTTTGAGTACAAATAGCAGTCAAGAAGCGTAAGTGACCCATCACGATTTGTGGTCAAACCTCCCCAAGGATGCACAGATGGATCTTGAATTTCATCTTGTGACCCATTTGTCATACTCAATCCACCATCGCTTTGGTTCTTTGAGACTCCTAGCCTGCTGTAATGAAGGCTACCAGCTACTCCCTCCTGCTGCAAGGATTTTCCATACATGACAATCTGCAAAAACCCTTCAAGCAGTAGCCCATTACATCTGGAGCAATACATCTTCTTGCGAACTTGCTCAAAAAGGGTTTGTTTATCAATTTTAAGAAGTTCCTGCCGAGCTTGCAACGAAAGCTCACTCCAGAACTGCAATGCAAAAACACAGCTCTATCTAGTAACTAATCAGAAAATAAAATCAATAAACCATGTATTTGTAAAACATATCCATTATTAAATTGCATAAGCAATGCCATCCCTCTTTTTAGTACATATGGAAAGAGGAAAGCAGAATGTGGAGACCCAAAAGGTCTTGGGCTACCCAAGGGAAGTAGCTCTCACCTAACCCATAGACACTACCTCTTGCCATCCCAATGACTAAACCTGCAATCTCAAAATTGAAGTTTCACATTCTAAACATTTGGGCGCCCCCTTGGTATGGCACTATCCTCATTCGCTAATGGCAAACAAGAAACAATCCTTGAATTCCCATTTCTTCCTCTCACCTACCAATACTTTTGATAGCCAAAAAAAAAAAAAAGCCATGGACCTCGACTGAAAGCCACATAGAGCTCAACAAAGAGTAAAAACATTCTTTAAGAACCGACAGCAACAAAGTTAATTATGGACCTTCTAATTTTATTTCTTCCATTACTCAATACAAAGCCAGGAATAGCACTAAAACATCAGTGCCTTGGCTCTAAACAAAATTATGCAAATAATTTCTATCAGCTCTAAGCGAAAGGCAGATGTCATTAAACAAAAAAATCCAATACTAGAATCAGAATTGGCACATAATCAAATATAAATTATCTAAACTGGATCTGGTAAACAATAAATAAATCCAACTAAATAAAGATCCAAATCCACACTTAAACTACATATTAGATAAAGAAAAAACTCAATCCAAAACACTGATCCCATCCAATCCCAATTCAACTAAAATAATTATATGACCAAAAACTCCAACAAAAAAATAAAGTGAAGAAAATGAAAACCCAATACCTTCTGGAGTTGATTGCAGCTAATATCATCGCTATGCTTAGACCAAAACCCAAATGAGGCATTACTATATTGTTCATTTCTTTGCGCTAATTCTGGCATCCTTTAATTTCTCAAACTCTCTTTGATTTATAATTATTTACCAATCTTTCCATTCCCGCCCTACAAATTCCGTTTTGTTTTACCGATTCAAAACAACAGCCGATTCAATAAAATCGAATCAGATTTTACAAAAAAAAAAAATTTAAAAATAAAATTCGAAGGTCGTGAAATTGATGATTGGGTGGTTTATTTTCTTTCTTCCGGGATCCAAATCGGATTGAATTTGAGAAAGAGATCGAAGAGAGAATGCAAAAAATCGAAAGGGATGGGCTTTGAAGGGTTGATGACAATGATCAGATTTGGTGTTGCCTTTTTTTTTTTTTTTTAATTTATAGCTATATATATTTGTAAATGAAAATCAGTGAGAAAAAGGATCTTGAGGCTGCTTTGTTTGGTCATGGGGAAAGAGGAATGACGGTTAAAATGGAAACAGAATGTTACATTAAGTTACCATTCTTTTTTACGTCTATGGTAAAGAAGTAAAAAAAATATATATATATATATATGTATAATTACTAAAGTAAAATATATAGATTAAAAAAATGTAGGTAATCTCAACTTATTTTCGAACCACTATGTGGGTATTATCTATAAAATATATGGTTTTTGGAAAAAA
>JBBYHM010000018.1:10323065-10339496 GCA_038381775.1 Adansonia rubrostipa | reverse complement strand
TTTGAGCTGCATGATCTTGTTTTTGGCTTTGCCCGATATATCATTTTAATCCGAACTGCATTGATTGCTGTAAGGCCTGTAAATTTTGATTTGAACCTAAGAATTCAATCAACTCTTTTGAATTTTGATTTGATTAGATAAAGTTAATAACTTGAAATTAATTAATTTAAATTTAAAATGATCCTAATTCATTATAATTTAAATCTAAAATAACTTAAATCTGAATTGATTCAAATATTAACTTAAAATAATCTGAACTCGAAATAATCAAAATCGATAAAAATATAAGTGTTAAAACTAATTGACTCAAAATTGGTTAACTTAAGTGTTAAAATCAATTGATCTTAACTCAATTTATTCGAATGTTAAATCTAATTGACCTAAATAAAAAATAACTTAAAATTTAAAAATTTAAAATAACTAAAATTAATTGAATTCAAAATTAACTAGATTCATTTAAATAATAAATTTAAGTATTATTAATTTAGTCGATAATTATAATAATTATGGAATGATTAAAAATATGTTGTTGATTATAATTTAAATCTTGGCATGATAGTCACCATGCATCGCATCGTGCATGACAAGTCACCGTGCAAAAAGTTCAATCTTCCCACGTCAAAGTCAAACTGTCCAACTTTTCTTGGTTTGAATATGACTTGTTATTTATTAATGATTAAGAACAAGGGATTGTTCTTGCATTTTTAATGATTAATGAAGGCTTGTAGAATACATATATATATATATATATTTGATAATTAAGGGTTCTAGATTATTGAATTAGTGGTTTTATATTCTTTGTAATATTATATAATTCTTTCAATAGAACCAGAAAATAGGCAGATTAATTTAGTCTTTGTCTGGAAGACAAGCACGTCTTCTCCACTCTTCCAAAGTTTGGCGAAGTCTTAAAGCATTTGACATACTTATCAATAAAGCAATCATAGTCCTACAAATAATTTTCATTTTTTTAAAAAAAATAATAATTCAAGGACTATAATATTTTCACATTATTAATACTAGAATTGGCTCGCCCATAATAATGATTTAATTTATTTATTTAAAAAAAATTAAAAAGAAAGTGGGTAGTTTTAAAAAGAGTGATAGATTTTTAAGAAGTTACTAATTTAAAAAAAAGTATATACAAATTTTAAAAGACATTAATACCCTATTTTTTATTTTTTGCTACGAATTTTTTTAATTTTTTTTTATAAATTTATCAATTGAATTGATGTTATTTAACTTATAATATTAAATTTAGTCACACGTTATAATAATACATAGATTAATGTTGGTTTTACTTTGCGTGAATAATTTGTTATTTACTATTTCTAGTATTGAAAAAAAAAAACTTAGGGGTGATGCGGTTTGTTTTGGTTTGGTTTTTGAAAAAAAGAATTACAGTTATAATTAACGTGCAGTATTCTAAATTTCTAAAAGTCAGACTGATACTGAACCAATTTGAATCAAAGTTTACCAGTTTGATTTGGTTCATCAATGGTTTTAAATTAAAAAAGGAATCTATAATATTTTAAAGTTATTCCCACTAATTTACAAATTAAATATTTATTTTTATATTATAAAAAATTAAAAAATAAATAAAAATATAATTTGATTTGAGTAATTACGATTTTTTAAATTATGAATTGAAAATCAAATTGAATCAAATATATTTAATTATTTTTGAAACTGAATTCAATAAAAATTAAGCCGAACACTGCAGTTGGAAGCAATTTTCACTTTTTTTTTTCTATTTTTTTCTCAGCTCTAGAAAGAAGGTCTCTGTTGTTATCATATAACAACTTCAGGATATAATAAAGCTACATCTTGGACGAGAAAGGGAGAACAAAAGGCAAAAAAAACCAGGGTAAATGAACCAAATAGAACTTCTAAGGATTCAAAAGGAACGATCCATACATGTTGCTACATTAATCTTTAAGCAACCAAGTTGACTTATGTAAAAATCATAATTTCCTACATGGAACATTCAGTCGAAAGCGGCCGGCAGAGGGAATAGGCTGCAAAGGACGTGTCCCGGTAAGAATACAACATGTAAAATAAGAAAGGAAGGAAAGCCCCGATCTAATAAACGAAAGCTTCATCTGTTTGCCAATTAGACTCCGAATTTTTCAGAAACTGTACAAAGATAAACCTCAATCCTCTATGGTTTTCCTTATCTTAGTCTTCTTTCCATATATGACAGGTTACCCTCAACTTCAGCCCTTGCCTGTTGCCACTGGAAAAATACGGAGCTAGGTTCCTTTGGATAACAAGTCCATCCAGACGGTCGCGAACTTTCCTATGACTGTCCCGGATGCTCCTGGGGATCCCCTGCCACATTAACTTACAACTGTTGGTGCCGACTTCCAAACTATAACTGAACCTTTTTGCTTCATTATCATCGCCCATGAAACGTAGAAAAGCCATATAGATGGGTGCCATCCCAAGCTGGAAAGCCTCGAAATGCAAGCAGAACTTTCTTCCGAAACAGTTGAACACCTGCACTGGATGTCAGACTCCGAAAAGCTGGAAGGAAAGCCATTAATGCTACCAGAACTTTCTTCCGAAACAGTTGACCACCTGCACTGGATGTAGACTTCAAAAGGCTGGAAGGAAAGCCTCAAAATGCAAGCATAGTAGTACTTGAGTTGTCATGAATTGTTAGAATAAACAAACTTACAGTAAGCATCCATGTGGTGTTTGCAATGTCGTGCGGATTTGATTTGACATATTGATGGTTGAATGTACATCCATCGTGCATGTCAACCTTATGATCATCCTTGAGATGTGCAACAAGTGCTGGCATGTCACCTGTGACGGAGCACTCGGACCCGGCAGAAGGGCAATTGTAGGGATGAAACTGACAGTCTTGCTCATGCTTAAGCCTGCCGTGATAGGGGAAGATATTATGGCAACCAAGATTCTGGAATTTACATGGGAGCTCCAAGGATTCTGCAATTTCCTCCAAAGCTAAACACCTTATATTTCCGAGATCATAGCAGCACGTTGGGCAACAGTTGAGCACTCTATTCTTGCAGTTCGAACACAAAGTGTGTCCACTGGGGCATTGCAATAGAAGATTGAATGCAACATGAAAAATTTTAGTGAGTAATTTTTTTTTTTACAGAATAAAGAAAAGAAGTTAATAACAATTTTATACACCATAGTAAGAATCCCCGTAGAACCTAATTGGTAAAGAAAGCAATAACTATATTACACTAAACATGCAAAGCCTACATCTCGGCAAAAATTGCCAAATCCCTTTCAAATCGCTTTCCAAGTTCCCCTTACGAGAATAACTCTCCACTCCGTAGCCAAGCTCCAAGATGATAAGCTATGCTCTTTGATAGACATAAATCACCCGTTTTCCCTATCGCACTATTTCCATAACCCTTCAGTGCCTTGCGCTTGATTCCCTACACTTCACAAGGTACATTACCAAACACCTACTAGATAGGGCACTGTAACCCGTTTGTCTCCATTTTCACCTCAGCATACAGATATCATCACTTAATTCTATACGAGCATATGAAGGCACGCATAGTGCCCTCACATTGAAGTAATTTAGAAAACTCAGTAATAGGAAAACAATGAAAAAAAGGGTAAAAACAACATAACACTAGAAAAATATATATTTATGGAATAGCCGGAATAAGTGTTGCACAAGTGAAGAAACCCGGCGAATTGGCGGATACATCAAATTTTGCATATGAAACACTCAAGGAGCTCATGAACACCGTTGTCTGAATGAATTCCATGTTTTCCAACAAAACTAAGAGCACTTTTCATCGTTGTAGTATTACTCTCAGATTTTGTTGTAACAGTGTCGTAATCAGCAACAGAGGGATGAGATTCAACTTCTTCATAAAAACTGCCTCCAGGAGCCATTGCTACTCCGATTCCGACATTAACTCTAGTCAACTACTTAAGTTATTTTATGCTTATCTACTTTTTAAGGGTTCACTCTCGATTTCCCTGTAATACTGGATGAAAATTATATGTCATCAGAAAGAAAGATATTTTAAAACAGAACATGCCGAAAGCAAATTACCCAATCATACACAGTTGAACATCCACAGGAAAATAAGACAAGCAGGGCATAAAATGTGAACAAATTGAAGGAAACTCAAGAGGCTTCTAGTTACGGCAAACTAAAGATACAGACATTATTCACATTCCAGCAGGGCAATCAAATCTCCATGGAAATGATTGTATACAAAAGTCCCACGTAGAACATCTCAATTTCCGAAAGATGAAAAACAACGTTTAAACACAACCTTTTTCCAAACACTTTCTGGTCGGTGAAACTAAAACATGAACAGAAAGAATCTATGAAACAGTACCGAGTAAGTACTTTAGAAAGCAACATACGAATACAGAATGACGATTTTTAATCTTTCCAAGAGAAAGATATGCAATTCTAAGATGGGGATGTATGTAAAAATAAGATTAACTGTTAAGACATATTTACCGAGCAGACGAAAGCAAAATCATAGTGAAAGGGGTCATTTTTCTATCAATCAAAGAAAAAAGTGTCTAATTTCTTCCATAAACACTCTAATCACAAAATCTGCTACATCTTGAAGCAAGCAAAAGGAAGGATCACTAATCGAATAGAACCCGGGATGTTGCTAAAAGTACCCTTCCTAATAACAATATCATCTAAGAACGCAGGCAATATTCCCAGATTTTGAATGAAACTACTTACAATTTCAATCTAAATATAAAGCTGAATATTCAAGAAAAGAACTATCTTTATTATTGATGCGAGTAAAAAACAATCAAAATATAAGACAAGAACGGCATAAAGAACAAAACTTCCTCCCAAATTACAATCAAATCCACCGTTTTTCAAATAACTTACCCACCACCAAAAAAAAAGGGGCAAAATCTTCAGTTTTTTATAGCTTCTAACAAAGCAACCAGAAAATGAGACATGCAAAGTGAACCCAATGTCCAAATTACAAGAAAGTTATCTTTTTTGATGCTATGTCAAACTAAGTTTGTCCAAAAACCAACTTTCCCATTTGGATTAATTAAAACAGAAGCAACAATGAAACAAAACAAAAGGCACATATTTTTCAAGGTTCAAACATTACCAATCAAAAGCAAAAACAGAAACCCCCCTCCCCCCCCCCCCCAAAAAAAAAAGAGAAAAAGGAAGATATCCAATACGCGGTTGAGATTTCCAAGCTCAGTGTCTATACGCTTCTTCAAAATCCACAGATAAAATCTGGGTTGTGCTCAAAACAATGAAAATAATATATATATATATATACACACACACGTACATATATATATATATATATATATATATATGTATAAATAGATGATAGATAAGACAAAAGTGCAAAAGGAGCAGTGAAACTTAGGGTTTTAAACCGAACACATGGAACAATACAGGAAAGTAGCCTTCTTTTGCATCAAATGGCGGCCACCATGTTTTTCATTGCAAATGCAATACAAACGCAAAACTTCAAATTCAAGTTCTAATTTTTCAAGAAAGAAAAAAGGGGATTAATCACAAAAGCTAGTACTTCACCGTTTACTTTATATATATATATATATATATTTTAAAGTTGAAAATGTCAAATTAATATGGTTGTCTTTTAGCATCTACTTAAAGCTGTTTGAACTTTTAGTAATGCACTCAAAAAGATTTGCGATTGCATTGTTTGAACAAATCGGGGCACATGCCCTGCCATTGGCTTTGTCGCCTTTAATTATTTTACCACAATTCTGGACCATTTTACTTTACTGAGACCACACAATTTTGGACTATTTTATGTCTTCAGCAATATTTAAAATAATCAGATAATAAATGACAAAAAATTAGTAAATAAGTTCCAAAAATAGTATAAAACAATTATAGTTAAAAAATAATTAACTAAACATTGCAGATATCATTATACGTAAATATAACAATTTATATATTTATGTATAATGATATCTAGTTTAATTTATGTAAATTTTTGATGATGTTAAGTATTTTTTTTTGACGGAATAAAATCATAGAAGAGATAAATAAAAATTTTTAAAGTATAAAAAGGTTAAATGATTTTTAATAAAACCATAAAATATTTTTTTAAGTTTATCCTAAAAAAAGTAAATATTACATAATTTAATTTATATGATGTAATAAATGGTGAATAGGTATCAAAATATTTGTTTGCTGAAGTCATTCCAAGATATAAGGAAAGAATAAAGAGAAAAGTATTGTTTTACCCTTTATTTAATAATAATGATAATTTATTATAAAAAATTGAAACAATTCCTTTTTATAAAATTCTTTAAACATTTTTTTTTCCTATCCATGAAGTCTAAGCTTATCCAATTTCGAAATCGAAACCATGTAAGAAAAGCCTTTTAGCTCTTGCCTAAAGCTCAATAACTCAATTCAATGGGCTTTAAGCTTTACACGATAATACAAACAAATTCCATTAAATCATAACTTTTTACAGTATGTTTGAATTGAAAGAATGAAAAGTAAAGAACAGTAATGAAAATATATTAATTTTTTTTAAGTGGATAAATTTTTTAAAAAAATAAAAGAAAATAGGGGGAATTGAGTACCTTTCACTTTTCAATTACCCAAAATTAGAGGAATTGCTGAGGAAGAAAACTATTAAAATTTTTTAATTATTAAATAATATTTATACCCTTTAATTTTTCTTTTAATTTTCAAATATTATTACAATCTATTTTTCATGTAATTAATTTAACAATATTTTTTATTTTTCTTTATTTTGTGCTTGTTTAAAAGAAGATAAGTTTGGCAGGGCCTTTGTTTAGCTTCTCTTCTCCTTACAAGCTGAAGCCCTGCCAAGCAATAACTTTTCGACATATATGAAGTTTTGCTAATTTAAACTTTGCATGGAGTAAAACGTGTGATCAATTTTATGGACAAATAATTCCTTGAATGTTCAGCTCGGTTGGTTTAGGAAGCTGAAGTCCACCCTTTGCTTCGAACCAAGATGGTGAATTATTTCCATTTCTTATAGTCTCTGCAACAATGTTCAATGTTCATCCGTCTAGAAATTCCACTGAACCATCATGGAAAATTTAATATTTATGCCTTCAAAATGTATAAAGTTATGTTAATTTAAAATTTTAATAGTTGCAAAGACTTGTAATATATGTTTATACCCTTTACGGTAATTTAAATTAAATTAGAGCTTATGTAAACTAAATTACTAAACAACTTATTTATAATTAAAGGTAAAATAATAAGCTTTTACAAATAAAATTACTAAACAACTTTAGCCTTAAGGTATTATTTTTTATAGGAATTTTATTTTAACTTTTAAACAAAAAAAACTCGGCCAAACAGGTGAAAAGAAACACGTAAAATGAAGAAAATAATACATATGATAACGGAGCTTTTTAACTTATAATAAAATATTAATAGTATGTAAAAAAATTTATAATAAATTTTATCTTAACAAGAAATATTTATGTTTTTGAATAGTTTTCATTAGAATTAAATTTTAAAAAAATTATATTGTTATCTAAAAATAATTTCAATAATACGTTTTTTTTATGAATTCATAAATAATATATGTATTCAGTTGAAATTCTTTTTTTAATATGTAAAATGTAATATAACAATAAATTTCATTATTCACATAATAAATTAATTAAATATTTAATTTAATAAAAATATAATTGAAATAATATATTATAATTTATTCATTCATTTTCCTTTTCGTTCCTAAACAAACAAAAGGATTTTCATAATCCATTATTTTCCTTTCCTTTACTCTTTTTAGTTAATCTAAACAGAGTGATTAAGTGTCTTTCCTTTTTAAAAAAAACCTTTTACTTTCCTCTTTTTCATTTCCATTATTTTATTTATTAATTTCAATCCAAACATTGGGTATCAGTAATTCTAGTTTTTGTTGTCATTTAAATAAATTATTTTAATAATTTAAAATTATTTACACATAAAAAGTAATTACCAATTATTTTCGTTTCTATTATATTCAGCGTTATAAAGTACAAATAATTAATAGATAATTTTTTTCTGTACTTTTTTTTATTAATTTTAAGTTTTAAAAAAATTTGGTCTATTTTCAAATAACTATAAACGAATACTTCCGAAGCCTAAGAATATAAATAAATGATTTTTAATTTATATTTAATTTAGTAGGTTTTATATACTTCAATATTATAAATATTAATTTGTATGAAATTGGAAATTTTCATGTTAAAATAAAATCTTTACTTATAATGATTCAAAATTTTCAAAAAATAGATCATAATAATCAACATAATTAAAACCTTTTTTTATTTCTAAAACTAATTTTATTTTCAAAATTTAAAATTATAATAAAAAATTAAATAAAAATTACAATTTTAATTAAAAATTACATACTTACGTATAGCATTAGTTCTTTAAATGGAAGTTAAGTAGTTAAGAATAACGTAAAAAATTAATTATTTCAAATAATTTTATGATAAATTCAATTTAATATATTCAAAATTATTTTTTCATTTATAAAATAATATTATAAACAAAAAAATTTAATTATAAGCAGAGAATTAATTTAAAATAATTCAAAACTTTAATCCGTTTTTATCAATTAAAATATATATATATATATCTCAGATACCATATATCTTGGCGGAAAAAAATTAAATAAAAAATTTGAAGAAAACCATTTTTTTTTTTCATTTGTTGGATTGCCGCCCATATAAAATTAAACAAAAACCCTTATACCAAATGTTGCTCTCCCAAAATCTCTCACTTAAAAAAAAAAAAAAAAAAAGGAGAAAAAAAAGAAAAAAAATCGGTCTTTCTCTTTCGGAAATGGAAGAAGAAGATCAACGCAAAGTCACAGATCTAGTGATTGAGCTAGTCCGTCGCTTACTCTCTCAACAGAACTCTCAAAACCCGAGCCCTGACTCTTCTCAGTTCTCGCAATCTCTTCGCTACGCTTACCGCATTCTCTCCAGCCGTTTAACCCCTTCGGTTTCCCCCGATGCCGACGCCGTTGCTGAATCCATCAAGCGCCGTCTCGCCACTCAAGGTAACTCTTCTGATGCCCTTACTTTCGCTGATCTCTATACCAAATTCGCTTCCAAGAATGGTCCGGGCAGCGTTAATAACAAATGGGCTGTTCTTTATTTGCTTAAAATTATATCCGAGGATCGAAAAAGTGCGATGAATGGGATGGATTCCTCGATTTTCTTGCCTAATTTAGGTTTAAATGGTGATGAGGATATGGGAAATAATGGAAGGGTTTTGAATGGTAAAGAGAATAGAGAAAAGGCTTGGAAAAATGGGGTTTTATTGGTTTCAAAGGACCCCGAAAATTTACGTGAAATTTCGTTTAGGGAGTTTGCGAATTTGGTTAAGGAAGAGAATGAAGTGACTGAAGAGGTTTTGGTTAGAGATGTGTTGTATGCTTGTCAAGGGATTGATGGGAAGTATGTGAAATTTGATAGTAATTTAGATGGTTATGCTTTATCGGATTTAGTTAAGGTACCTAGAGCTACTCGAATTATTGTTAGGAAGCTTTGTGAATTAGGGTGGTTGTTTAGGAAAGTTAAAGGGTATATTTCTGAGAGTATGGATCGCTTTCCTGCTGAAGATGTGGGGGCTGTGGGACAGGCGTTTTGTGCTGCCCTGCAGGATGAGTTATCAGAGTATTATAAATTATTGGCTGTGCTAGAGGCTCAGTCGATGAATCCAATTCCATTGGTTTCGGAGAATGCAAGTTCGGGGAATTATTTGTCCTTGAGGAGATTGTCAGTTTGGTTTGCTGAGCCATTGGTGAAAATGAGATTAATGGCTGTTTTGGTTGATAAGTGTAAAGCTTTGAGGGGTGGGGCTATGGCTGGTGCTATTCATTTGCATGCACAGCATGGCGACCCTCTTGTTCATGACTTTATGAGGCGATTGCTTAGGAGGGTTTGCTCCCCGCTTTTTGAAATGGTGAGGAGTTGGGTTCTGGAAGGGGAATTGGAGGATATTTTTGCTGAGTTCTTTATTGTGGGGCAACCGGTGAAAGCTGAATCCCTTTGGAGAGAAGGTTACCGACTGCATGCTGGAATGTTGCCTCTGTTCATTTCACAGTCTATCGCTCAACGTATTCTTAGGACTGGGAAGTCTATTAATTTTCTTCGTGTCTGTTGCGATGACCGAGGTTGGGCTGATGCAGCAACAGAGGCTGCAGCTGCTGCTGGAACGACAACTAGAAGAGGGGGTCTTGGATACGGAGAAACTGATGCACTCGAATCTCTAGTCATGGAAGCAGCTAAGAGAATTGACAAGCATTTGTTGGATGTTATATACAAGAGGTACAAATTTAAAGAACACTGTCTTGCAATCAAGCGATATTTGCTACTTGGGCAGGGTGATTTTGTTCAGTACCTGATGGATATTGTTGGACCAGAGCTCTCTGAGCCTGCTAATACTATTAGCTCCTTCAAGTTGGCTGGATTACTGGAAAGTGCAATTCGGTCATCTAATGCTCAGTATGATGATCCTGACATACTCGATCGGTTGAGGGTTAAGATGATGCCACATGGCACTGGTGATTGTGGATGGGATGTTTTCTCATTGGAATATGATGCTAGGGTTCCGCTAGATACAGTATTTACCGAATCTGTCATGACAAGGTATTTAAGAATTTTTAATTTTCTGTGGAAGCTTCGACGGGTGGAGCATGCACTCATTAGTGCTTGGAAGACAATGAAGCCCAATTGTATTACTTCACATGCATTCACTAAGCTGCAACGTGCGGTGAAATTGCAATTGCTTTCAACATTGAGGCGATGCCAGGTTCTTTGGGATGAGATGAATCATTTTGTTACAAACTTGCAATACTATATCATGTTTGAAGTATTGGAGGTGTCATGGTCCAATTTTTCCAATGAAATGGAAGTAGCCAAAGATCTTGATGATCTACTTGCAGCACATGAGAAGTACCTCCACTCAATCGTAGAAAAATCACTCCTAGGTGAAAGATCACAAACCCTTTACAAGTCGCTGTTCGTCCTCTTTGACCTCATTCTGCAGTTTAGAAGCCATGCAGATCGGTTATATGAAGGAATTCATGAGTTGCAAGCAAGGTATGTGCTGATATCATATTATTCACACATATTTAGTTATCTTAAGTCAATTGTCCTCTTTAGATGTTCCCTCACACTTGCTTTTGCTTTGTGTAGAACGGTGGAATCCTCTTTAAATTCTCGAGACAAAAACATATCAAGAAAGCAAACCAAGAATAAGCCTTCAGAGCTAGGGTCTTGGATTACGGAAGGCAGGAAAGCTATAACACAACGTGCTAGTGAATTCCTTAGAAATATGGGACAAGATCTAGATGCATTAGCTACGGAGTATAAATCATTGCTTGAGGGTTTCTTAGCTCAGTTGCCTGTTCAGCAGCATATAGATTTGAAATTTCTCCTCTTTCGGTTAGATTTCACTGAGTTCTATAGTCGAGAGCATGCTACGGCATAAAGCTATCAATACATATGGGTTTAAGGAATTGCTGCACATTTGAGAGAAATGTTGTGCTTCAATTCACTGATGTCATATCCGCCATGCTGCCAACATGAATGAACAATCACCTGACCACGTGGCGAACATTTTGACTGACCAATTTGTATGACATTTCTTGATTTTAGGTAAGGCAGCTTGTACTCCTCAATTAAATTTTGTTCTATTTTTCCTTCTAGGTATCTGACAGTGTATCTTACATTTCAGATCTTATGCTTTTCTGATGGCTTGGTTGGAACGTTGCAGTTGAATTGAAGGTATTTTTATGATTTTGTTTGTGGTGTTCTATGTAGTAGTGTACTAGTGTTGGATCTGACGGTCCTATGTTATTGGTGTTTTCTTACAGCACTTACTACTGATATGTCCTAAGGTTGTATATCTGTACCATATTTCTCTTTTTGTTAATTGATGAGCAATTGCTGCGATACGTTTGTTTTTTATCTTTCGTATTTAGCTTAACTATTTTTGTGGTATACCCTTGGGTTTTTGGTAGTGGAACTAAGTTGTGGCTTTTATACAATTCTTGTTGTAAAGCCTGGTTTTTGGTATTGCTGGTAAGTTTGGCTCGCAATGCATTGTGCTGCGGCTCTATGCTTGTGAACAAGGAAGATTGACCATTTTTTCATAATGTTCTACTACAAGGGACATTAACCTACCGATCAATAAGGACTAGAATTTTGAAGTTCAAAGTATGACAGACTCTGTTATTTTGCTGCTTTAGAGCTTGTTCCTTGGACCTTTCTGTATGCTGCAGATTCTTTTATGATTTTTATGTTTTTAATCTTAAATACTAGGAAATTATTAGTATTTAAATATAGATGTCAGTGTTAACTGGATTTATTAAGGGAAGCAGAATGATATCGTCTTGGCAGAGATGACGTGTTTGTGTTCATTATTTTGCTGTGGAACAAAAACATGCTTGTTTTCGGCAAAGTTTTAGTCTCAGCCATTGTCTTAATTTTGTTTTTTCTTTTTAATGTTTTCCTTTTTCTGTTTTAGCATTCCACAGCAGTCGTTATATGTGTTATGTCTACACTTGCTATCCATTGTTGTTGAATGTTGAAAGTTTGCCTAAGAATTTGGGCTTTGTATGAGCTAAGATCTTACTTGTTATAGGTTGTATTTCAACTATTTCAATCTCTGTACCTCTTTTGCGTTGAGTTACTAAAACTGAAGCAAAGTTTGAAGTGAAGTTGTCTTTTCCCTAAATCAAAAAACATGCTTATGATGGTTCTTGAGTTTTGAGATAAATAATACAATTATAGAAGGTTGAATGAAAAAACTCTAAGAAAATTGAACAAAAGTAAAACAAACAAAGAGAACTTAGTTCGAATCTACCAAGTTGATGGATAAGGCCAAGATCAACCACCCAACGTGTATTTCTTCCCAGTGAAGGGCTGGAACGTCGGCTTATTTTTCAAAGTTTGAGCTTACACACTCTCATTCTCGCTTGTAAGCTCTTTTCCTTGGTTTTGGGGCTAGTTCCTATCATGTTGGAAGACTAATGATACTGAACTTCTCTTTGACATGGGTCTTGCTTCAGCAGCAGCAGCAGCGGTCAACGGTTGCTCATTAGGCAAATAACAAGGTTTTTCATCCAAGCGTCTGGCTAAACCCGTGAAAGGTTTGAACTTGGGTTTCTGGGTTGCTTCTTCTTGTTCTTTTTCTTTCCCTAGATCACCTCCTTTAGCTGCTGCAGGCTTTTTAGGCTCTTTGTAATCCAAAGCAGGAGCGAAATCAACAATACAATCCGTATCAATGATGCTAATAGCATCAGATGGCTTGGTTTGCCCAATGTTAATGTAAAAATTCTTGTTCTCATGGCTGATCATCATGATATCACCCATTGTTAAGGAAGAGAATTTCTGCAGGTTTTCTTCCAGGACGGCTTTCAGATTCGAGATCCCTAGGAAGTCAGTGGTCTGAGGTTGGGGCTTGATATATGTTCGTTTTTCCAGACTTTTGTTCTTTATATACATGAAATTGCCTTCTTTTAGTTGCATGTTCTTCATCATCCAAGCTGGCAAGAAAACTGCACCGTCTTCTCTGGTGTACTCGAAAACCCCAAAATGGGAAGACTTTCCTGTGGATATGTTATAAATCTCGAATTGCATTGGCCTGGAGATTTGAGTTTGCGTGATAAGCTTGAGTGCTTCGTCTGGCGTAATGATCTTAATACCAATCTCCAGATGTGTTTTGTCGATAAAAGAAACTAGGAAGCAACGATAATCTCGTTCAAGCCGAGCGGATGGTCTGAATTGATCATAGTAATCACAATTCCAAGCGTCTAACCAAGATTGATGATCACAATTCCAAGCGTAATCATCATCTCTATCAGTAGCCTTTGCTAATGGAAAGTCATCATCCCTATCAATATCTTCATAAAATTAATCTCCCTCACTAAGATTTTCGTTGTCGTCTTCATCTTCAACTTCTTAATTATTAGAGTTACCGTCCTCCTAGCAGGGTTGTGGCGTCTTTGCCAGGATTCTTCTCTTCAGGTTTAAGATTGTATTCTTTCAATTCATTATCTGAATCATGTTCTCGAGAAAATTCCAGCATGATTGATTAAATAAGCCTTCGTGGAAAATTGGATTGGTTTTGTAGAATAGCTTGCTCTACATAGATAGTTAAACCAGTTTAAAGTTCAAATAGTCAAATGAACAGAAAAAAATCAAAAAATTTAAATCTTAATGTACAAATACATAAATTATCAAATATAATATATATATATATTATAATAATATTTAAATGAGAAGAGATTCACTTACACTGGTGTAAAACTATACTTTCACAACTTTATATATGTTTAATATATTAATAAACCGACTGTTAGGTTGAGAGATATGATTATACTTGTTATATATGTAAAGTTTTGAATCGATTCGATGTTCGAATTATATCGATCAATAATACTGTGTTTTCAATATATCTTTAACAGTTAAAAATTTTTTACATTGAACAAATACTTAAATATTTTTTATTCACTCAAAATTAAAAGTGTATGATCTACTTAAATATATGATGAAATACGATAATTAGATTAATAATATAAAAAATTATGAAAGTGTGTAAAACTCATTTAATTTTATGCAGCTATGAGTGAATCATTCTCTTAGTTAAATATATCATATCATATTTATTGAATACATTATATTTATATTTATAATTTTTTAATATCCTGTTTATCCAAAATTTTTTATGGGCACGGCCCCATCCAACCAAACTAAACTAAGCTTCCTGCGTCGCTTCTACTGGACTTCCCTTTTTCAATCAATGTTGCCCAACTTTACCGAGCTCATGGTTATTTAACATTTGTAATTTTTTAATTGAAGATTAAATCATATTGAATATAATTATTAATTTTGTGCGTTTATATATATTAATATTATTTTAATTATTTTTTTAGAGATTCAATATTAATATATTATAAAAATTAAATATTTGAAAAAATCATTTAAAATCTTTTTAAAAATCCCCATCTTTAGTGAATTTTTAAAAAATTTTATTTTTATTATTAATTGCTTTAGTTTATTAATTTTAAAATAATTTCATAAATTTAATTTATAGAAAAAATATTATAAAAATAGATATAAAGTATTTAAATTGTGATTGGATTGAGTTAAATTCATTAGGTTAAAGATTGATTTGGGTTTAGCTCAAATTGAAAAGACCAAGGCTACTAAAAGTGGGTGTAGGACATGTGTGGACTACATCCATTCATGGTCCGCTTGATTTCGGTTTAGTTCAAAATGCATAGCCCAAACTATTTAAAGTGAGTTTAGGATATGCAATGATTGCGTCTATTTATGGTTAGGTAATTCGTCTGATTAAATAAGCATAATTCATAATAAATTAAATTTAGATAAAGATTTTTAAATTTGGAGATAGTTTAAATCACTGTTTATGAAGGAAAAAAAATACTTTCACCTAAATTTAATTATAAATATTAATATAAAAATATTTTTTAATTTTTAAGATTATTTAAAATAGTGATCTGGGTTTTTGTGTTGAGCCTCGGTAAAAAAATTTTTTTGAGCCATAAACTAACTTATGTACACATCTAATATGGACTGTCTAAACTGAGTTATATCTTATATGATTCGACCTATTTCTCCTTTCTTTAAAAAAAAAAATTATTTAGGCTTCCAAACCTTAAAACAACTTAGATTTCTTTTTTAAAAAAGCTTATTAAAATCTTAACCTAAATCCTATATATTATTTTTTAATTTATATTTAACATAAAATAAATCAGATGATACTACTTAATTAAGACTTTTAATAAAATAGTATGATTTGATTCACTAATAATTTATAAATGTTAGTTCAACAAATATAAATCTTTATTTTTTCTCTCATTTTATTCTTGCCTTGTCTCTTAACCCTATTTTTTATTTCATTCTCCTTTTTGAATCTCCCTCATCTTATTCATGCCTTCTGTCTTAACCCCATTTTTCATTTGACCCTTCTCCTTAAATCTCACCTAGAATTTGACCTTAATTCAATAAAAAAAATTCCCTTAAGGACTTTTAAAATTTCTTAAAACCGGTGTCTCTATCTTCGTAAAATCTTACATTATGCTACTTAGTCAACTTACCGATTTAAAAGGTTCAAAATCTTTTTTTTTTTAAAAAAAAGCAAATCCAAAAAAAAAAAATTTATAATTATTTTTTTTCAAAAAATGTCTTCTTTTGTTTTAAAAAAAATGCACAACGACAAACCAAAAAAGATTAAAAAAAATTTTGTTAATACTAATATATTTAATAAATATTAATAAAGAAATTCTGTTAAACAAATATTAAAAAAAAAAAATGCAAATCGTAGTAATCACGATTCTAGGCGTTTAACCGAAATTTATGATCATGATCGCAAGCGTAATCAGCATCACTATTAGTAGCCTCTGCCAATTAAAAATAAGCATCATA
>JBBYHM010000018.1:10303214-10322965 GCA_038381775.1 Adansonia rubrostipa | reverse complement strand
ATGTCAGAGTTAAGATTTCGAGACACACTTCAGTAGTTAAGTTAATTCTAAGACTTTAGAGAGATGAGAAGTAGAATAACAAGAAAAGTGAAGATAAATCCATTTAACTAGCGCTTATCTTATTTTTTATAAGCATTATTAGGAGACACATTGTCAGTTGATGTTATTGTATTACGGATAACATTGGGCTTGCTGTTGAGCTATTCCATCTTGTAGCTGAACTTGCCAATGAGACGTCGACAACCATGCAGAAGGAAGTACTTGTTCTGAGATCATGTTATTGTCAGGTGATTACGTCGATATCTCTCTATATTTGATGTTCAGGGATAGGTCGCCTTTTTATACGTGGGAAGATTTAGGCCATAGATGTATTATCGATCAGACACAGGGTATAATATTACTTTATTTTACTTTTTGATTTTTCTTAAATAAATTCTTATTTCAAATTAAAATTTGATTTAGGTTAAGCATTTATTTAATTATATATAAAATAAAAGCCAAGAGATTATTTAAGTAAAACTATTTTATTTAAATTATTTCTTCTTTTTCTTTTTCTTAAATTAATTTCCTTTATTTTTGAATTGCATACATTTTTTTGTCAAATTGTAGTAAAAAATGAATTACGTGATTTAATCTCCAATTTCAAGTTATTAAAACGCACAAGACGTCATAATACATATTTTTTTCATTATATTAGTGTTTCTTATTACGTGTTTCACACTAAAATTTCCATAAGTTTATATAATTTTGAACATATAATTATATATTTTACAAATCAATAAAATTATTAAAGTGTTTTTGTGTTAATATATAAGGTTTATTCTATTTGCAAATTATATCAAATTAATATAAAATTCATTATATTTAATGTTAATGTAAAATTAAAAGTATATAAACAAAAAAAAATAATGTAAGTTTTAACTTTTTATTTATCAAATAAATTATTTATTTTTTTAAAATTAATGAAAATTAAAACTTTGAAATAAAACAATTTAACGTGAACTTTAATTGTTTCGTATTTATTATCTAATAAATTAAATTCTTATTTATAACTTGAATAAACCTTGTTAATAGTTAAAAAAAAATGTACTAGCAATTTGAAATTTTTATGAATAACTAATAAATTAAAATTTTGAAAAAAAAATTAATCTAATCTTAACTCTTTTTATTTATTATTAGATAAAATTATTTAATACAAATATTTTAATTAAATTAAAATTTTTATTTATAAGTTAGATAAATCTTATTTAAAAGTAAAAATGCTAAAATTTATACCATGAAAACTCAAACCTAGGCTTGAAATGAGAAAAACAAAAGATTTTACTAAGTAAGCTAATCTTTAATTTTAAAATAATATGCTACTAAAATGAAATTATATTAACTATAAAGAAATATAATAATAATTTAAATTTTTTTTTCAAAACAAAATATAATAATAATTAATTATGCTAAAAACCTGTAACTTTCAAGGTGCAAATAGTTTTATGAAACAATATTGATGATCTAATCAATTTATTTAGAAATCACCCAAATGACAAGATTTATTTTGATTTTATTTTTTACAAAATGGCCTTGTAACAAAGTTATGTAATTTTGTTAATTAAAATAAATATTAAAAATAAAAAATTTTAATATAACATAAATATACTTTTCATATAAACATAATATGATATAATTTATTGTATGTATAATATTTATAATATATGCAAATGCATTGTACATGATATTAATATAATGATATGGATTGTATATATCATTAGTAAATGTACTTATATATTATAATTTAAAATATTATATTCAACAGTTATATAATTATGTATAATAAATACTTATATAACTATTGATATTGTATAGTGTAGTAAATATTTATATAATATCATAATATACATAGTATAATATATCAATACATATATATGTATAATACGTATAGTAAATTTTTATACAACTATTGATGTTATAATGTTTATATTATGTAATATTTAAATTAATAGATAACATAAGATATATGTAAAATACAGTAAGTATATTAACTTTCACTAGATATATAAATTTTTTATATTTATTTATTTTATTTATCATATTAACATGTCATCATGAGTATAAAAATATGTGTTTCAAACAATAAATTTAAATGTTATATAATAAACAAATGTTTTTAATATAATAATAAAATTTTAAATATAAATGTATAGTTATGTAAGAAAATGACTTTTAAAAAATTCATGCTACTTAATATATACAAATTAATGTTTAAATAAATATGTACATAAATATTAATAAATATGATTGTGACATAATATATACATACATTAATATGATTTTAAGAATTGAAGAATATCTTTTTTTTCAATATATTTTGTTTAATTGTAGTATTTAAGTAAATTATTTAATTTTTTTAATTTTTTATTTTAAATAATCTTAGTATTTTATACATTTGAACACTAAGAGAATGATTTAAAGTTAATTTTTGTTAATAGTATTGTTATTTATTAGTGTTACAAAACTATTGAGTTCAATTATTTGTTAAACTTATATGATATTTTTATATATTTAAATTATTATTATATTAAATTTTAAATTTAAATGTGAAATAAATATAGTAGTATTATACATAATTATTTTTATTTATAATAGAATCAATCAATTAAATTTTAAACTGATAACATTATTTGTTATTTTTGTGCTTAATTATTATAAATATAATACGGACAATACTCAAAGATATTTAAAATTTATAGTTAATATGTTTTAACTTAAATCCAATATAAAGATTTATTATTAATTTTTTATTTAATAATACATACATGATATAATTGTATAATGACTACAAATTAAATATTTTATTTACCATTAATGTATTTTATTTTAAATAAATAATATAAATATAGTTTACTGTTTTCTTGGTTTTTTATGGGTTTTGAATTGGATTGGTCTCAGGCTCGGATCAGGTTAGTCTTGAGCTCGAATTTTGGGTTTTTACAAGTTTTCGATCGGATTGATGTTGGGCTCGGATCAGATCGGTCTCAGTCTCGGGCTCAGATCTTAACAAATTTAGGTTTTATATGTTTCGGGCTTTTTCGTTTTCAAGTTTTTATGGACTTGAGTTTTTCGGTTTTGGGCTATTTCAAGGTGAAATTTTTTTAGATTCAGGCCTTAGACTTTTTAAATCAATTCGGATCGGATTGGATTCGATTTCAAATCAACTCAGGTGTGCTGTCGGCTCAGGCCTGCTTTGCCAGCTCTGGTTCTGGCCATCTAAGAGTTCCAAACCATCTAAGCCACGATAATAAAATGTAGATTACAGGACTAGATATATCAACGGAAATTTGAACCGAATACCTAAGAAAAAAAGGGGGGAAAATTAGAACCGCGGTATAAATGTGACCAGTAATGACCGGGAGTGTAAATTGCTCATTTCACAGTCTATTGCTCAACGTATTCTGAGGACTAGGAAGTCCATTAATTTTCTTCGTGTCTGTTGTGATGACGGAGGTTGGGCTTATGCAGCAACAGAGGCTGCAGCTGCTGCTGGAATAACAACTAGAAGAGGGGGTCTTGGATATGGTGAAACTGATGCACTTGAATCTCTAGTCATGGAAGCAGCTAAGAGAATTGATAAGCATTTGTTGGATGTTATATACAATAGGTACAAGTTTAAAGAACACTGTCTTGCAATCAAGCGATATTTGCTACTAGGGCAGGGTGATTTTGTTCACTACCTGATGGATATTGTTGGACCAGAGCTCTCTGAGCCTGCCAATACTATTAGTTCCTTCAAGTTAGCTGGATTACTGGAAAGTGCAATTCGGTCATCTAATGCTGATCAGTATGATGATCCTGACATACTAGATCGGTTGAGGGTTAAGATGATGCCACATGGCACTAATGATCGTGGATGGGATGTATTCTCATTGGAATATGATGCTAGGGCTCTGCTAGATACAGTGTTTACTGAATCTGTCATGATAAGGTATTTAGGAATTTTTAATTTTCTGTGGAAGCTTAGACGGGTGGAACATGCACTCATTGGGCTTGGAAGACAATGAAACCCAATTGTATTACTTGACTTGCATTCACAAAGCTGCAACGTGCAGTAAAATTGCAATTGCTTTCAATATTGAGGCGACACCGGGTTCTTTGGGATGAGATGAATCATTTTGTTACAAACTTGCGATACTATATCATATTTGACGTCTCGGAGGTGTCATGGTCCAATTTTTCCAATGAAATGGAAGTAGCCAAAGATCTTGATGATCTGCTTGCAGCACATGAGAAGTACCTCCACTCAATTGTAGAAAAATCACCCCTAGGAAAAAGATCACAAAACCTTTACAAGTCACTGTTTGTCCTCTTTGATCTTATAATGCAATTTAGAAGCCATGCAGATCGGTTACATGAAGGAATTCATGAGTTGCAAGCAAGGTATGTGCTCAATACTGATATCATATTATTCGCACATATTTGGTTATCTTAAGTCAATAGTCCTGTTTCGATGTTTTCTCGCTCTCGCTTTCACTTTGTGTAGAACTGTGGAATCCTATTGAAACTCTCGAGAGAAAAACATATCAAGGGGGCAAACCAAGGATAAGTTTTCAGAGCCCGGGCCTTGGATGACGGAAGGCAGGAAAGCTATAACACAACGTGCTAGTGAATTCCTTCAAACTATGGGACAAGATCTAGATGCATTAGCTACAGAGTATAAATCATTGCTTGAGGGTTTCTTAGCTCAGTTGCCTGTTCAGCAACACAGAGATTTGAAATTCCTTCTCTTTCGGCTAGATTTCACTGAATTTTGTAGTCGACAACATGCTACCGCATAAAAGCTATCAATACTTATGGTTTTAAGGAACTGCTGCACATTTGAGACACATGAATGAACAATCACCTAATCACCTGTGGCGAATATTTAGAATGACCAATTTCTTTGACATATCTTGATTTTAGGTAAGACAAGTAATACTCTTCACTTCAATTTTGTTATATTTTTCTTTCCAGGTATCTGACAGTGTATCTTACATTTCAGATCTTGTGCTTTTCTGATGGCTTATTTGGAACGTTGCAGTTGAGTTGAAGGTGCTTTTATGATTTTGTTTGTGGTGTTCAATGTAGTATTGTACAAGTTTTGGATCTGATGGTCCAATATTCTTGGTGTTTTCTTACTGCCCTCACTACTGTTATGTCCTAAGGTTGTTTATCTGTACCACATTTCTCTGTTCGTTAATTGATCAGCAATTGATGCCATATGCTTGATTTTTATCTTTCGTATTTAACATTTCTCGTGCCGTACCTTGGTTTTTCTTTTTTTTTTCTTATTGTGGCACTAAGTTGTGGCTTTTATCCGGGTTTTAGTATCGCTGGTAGGTTTGGCTCGTAATGCCTAGTGCAGTGGCTCTGTGCATGTGAAGAAGCAAGATTAACCACTTTCCTAAGTTTCTACCATATAATGGAGCATTAACCTACATATCTGCAAGGACTAGAATTTTGAAGTTCCAAGTATAACTGACTCTGTGTTATTTTGCTGCTTTAGAGCTTACTCCGTTGACCTTTCTGTCTATCGCAGAATCTTTTACTATTTTTATGCTTTTATTTTAAACCGTAGGAAAGTATTAATATTTAAATGTAGACGGCAGTGTAACCGGATTTATTGAGGAAAGCTGGACGTTATCGTCTTGACAGAGATGACATGTTTTTGCTCATTATATTGCTGACACAAACATATATGTTTTCAGCAAAGCTTTAGTCTCACCCATGGTCTTAATTTTGTTTTTTTCTTTTATTTTTTTTAAAAAAATGTTTTCTTTCTTTAGCATCCCAAAGAAGTTATTATATATGTTATGTCTGCAGTTACGGTTGCTGTCCATTGTTGTTGAAGGTTGAAAGTTGCCAAAGAATTTGGACATTGTATAAGCTAAGATCTTACATTTTATGGGTTGTATTTCCATTATTTCAATCTCTCTACCTCTTTTGCCTTGTTACAACTAGGCAAAACTGAGGCAAGGTCTGAAGTTATCTTTTCCCTAAATTAAAAAAAACAAAAAAACATGCTAATGGTGGTTCTTGAGTTTTGAGATAAATAATACAGTTATAAAAAGATGAGTGAAAAAAACCCAAAGAAAATTAAACAAAAACAAACAATAAAAAACTAAGTCCTGATCTACCAATTTGATGTATAAGGCCAAGATCATCCACCCAATGTGTATTTCTTCCCAGTGAAGGGCTGAAATTTAGGCTTATTCTTCAAAGTGTCAGCTTCCACATTCTGATTCTCGCTTGCAAGCTCCTTTCCTTTGATTCGAGGCTGGTTCCTATCCGGTTGGGAGACTAATCCTACTGAACTTCTTTTTGACATTGGTTTTGCTTCAGCAGCTGACGGTTGCTCATTGGGCAAAGGACAAGGTTTTCCATTCAAGCGTCTTGCTAAACCTGTGAAAGGTTTGAACTTGGGTTTCTGGGTTGCTTCCTCTTGTTCTTCTTCTTTCCCTAAAACACCTCCTTTAGCTGCAGGCTTTTCAGGCTCCTTGTAATCCAAAGGAGGATCGAAATCAACGTTACAATCTGTATCAATGATGCTAATAGCATCAGATGGCTTGGTTTCCACTATGTTTATGTAAAAATGCTTGCTCTCGTGGCTAACCATTATGGTATCTCCCATTGTTAAGCAAGAGAATTTCTGCAGATTTTCTTCCAGGACGGCTTTCGGATTCGAGATCCTCAGGAAGTCGGTGGTGTGAGGTTGGAGCTTGATATATGTTCCTTTTTCCAGACTTTTGTTCTCTATATACATGAAATCGCCTTCTTTCAATTGCATGTTCTTCATCATCCAATCTGGCAAGAAAACCGCACCGTCTTCCTCCCCGGTGAACTCGAAAACCCCACAATGGGAAGACTTTCCTGTGGATAGGTTATGAATCCCGAATTGCATTGGTGTGGAGAATTGAGTTTGCATGATAAGCTTGAGTGCGTCGTCTGGCATAATGATCTTATTACCAATCTCTAGATGTGTTTTGTCGATAAAAGAAAGCGGGAAGCAACGATAGTCTCCTTCAAACCGAGCGGATCCGGATTGATCATAATAATCACGATTCCAAGCATCTAATCGAGATTGATGAGCACGATTCCAAGCGCAATCGTCATCACTGTCATTAGCCTCTGCTAATAGAAAGTCATCATCACTATCCATATCTTCATAAAAACCATCACCCTCGCTAAGATTATCGTTGTCGTCTTCATCTCCAACTTCTTGATTATCAGAGTTACATCCTTCTAGAAGGGTAATGGCATCTTTGTCGACGGAAGAACCATCTTTCTCTTCAGGTTTAACATTGCATTCTTCAGATGCATTATCTGAATCAGAAAATCCCATCATGATTGATCTTGTAATTGGTTTTGTAGAGTAACTTGCTATATATAAATAGTTAAACCTAGTTCAACCTAACTTAAACTTCAATATATTAAATCCAACTTAGAGTTTAAGTATATTTTCCTATGCTGAGCAGTTAGAAGTTTAAATAGCCAAATTAGCAGAAAAAAAATCAAAAGAGTTTAAATCCTAACAAACAAATTCATAAAAGTATCAACTTTAATATATATTAAATATATATTATTATAATATTTAATATATTATATCATTTTTATTATATTATTTTTATATTTATTAAATACGTATATATTCATATTTATATAAATATATTGTATAATGCATTATATCCGGTTTATAAAATTTTTTTAATCGGCGTGACCCCATCCATCCAACCTAACTATACTAAGCTTCCTGCTTGAAGGTGACCTCTACTGGGCCTCGCTTTTTCGATCAATGTTGCCCAATTTTACCGAGAACATGGCTTTTTTAACATTTGTAATTTTTTAATTGAAGAGTAATTTTAAATTAAATCATATTAAAAATAATTATTAATTTTATACGTTTATATATATTAATATTATTTTAATTATTTTTCAGAGATTCAATATTAATATAATTATAAAAATTAAATATTTAAAAATTAATCATTTACAAATTACGTAATATAATCCGTTCAAATATCTACATCCTTAGGAATTCTTTTTTAATTTATTAATTTTAAAATAATTTCATATATTTAGTTTATGAACAGAACAATATTAAGTATTAAATATGATAAATATTTTATAAAAATATACACTTAATTAAATGATATGATTTTTGGCTTTTTCTAAAATTTTTTTGGTTCAATCTATTTTTAATTGATTTTCTAAACTTTCAATCTTATAACATATACCGAATTGGATTAGGGACCAATTTGAAGTTCAACCTGTTCGACTCCAGGGTTGATTTCTTCAACGGTGGTTTAAACAACGTTATAATAAAAGTACAATATATTAAAAACTTCTTTTAATTATTTAATTCTTTAAAAATAAGTGTTGTACTTTTATTTTATTGTATTTTTTATTTTTCTTAAATAAACTCTTATTACAAATAAAATTTTGATTTAAGTTAAAAATTTATTTAACTATATAAAAAATAAAAGTTAGTATTCGTTGTTATATTTTTCACGAATTTTTATAATTTTATATTTTTTTAACATTTAATTATATATTTTAGAAATAAATAAAATTAATAATATGTTTTTGTATTAATATATAAGGTTTATTCTATTTGCAAATTATATCAAATTAATATATATAGAATTCATTATATTTAATGTTAGTGTAAAAGTACAAAAACCAGAAAAAATGTAAGTTTAAACTTTTTAATTTATAAAATAAAGCAATTCCTGCTTTAAAGTTAATGAAAAAAATTAAAATTTTGGAAATAAAACAATTCAATGTAAACTTTAAATGTTTTGTATTTATTGTCTAATAAATTTATTTAACGAAAGTTTTTTAAAGAAATTGAATTTTATTTATAGTTTCGATAAATCTTATTAATAGTAAAAAAAAAAAAACTTTATAATAGAAATTTAAAAATTTTATGAACAACTAATAAATTAAAATTGTGAAAATAAAACAATTTAATATAACCTTTTAACTATTTTTATTTAGTATCAAATAAATTTATTTAACAAAAACTATTTTAATTAAATTAAAAGTCTTACTTATAAATTAGATAAATTTTATTTAAAGGTAAAAAAATTGAAAATGACAATTGAAAAATTTATTGAACAATAATCATTTTGTTAGATCAAAAAATTCTTCACATCTCTACTCATATATATATATATATATGAGATTATTTCCTTTCTCTCTAAAAATATATTTTTATTTTCTTTTAAAACTAAACCAGTCTAAGTGAATACCTCCACTCTCTTTTATATATATATATATATATATATATATATATAATCCTTTGTATTAATAACAATTACAAGCAAAAAAAGATGCAAATATAAAGGAACCACTCATATTAGTGTAAAATTAAACTAGTTTTACACACTTTTATAACTTTTTATATAATTAATATTTTAATAAACTAACCATTGGATTTAGCTATATAATTATACATGTCATGCATATAAAATTTTGAATCGATCTAACATCTCAATCATATCAATTGAGAATACTAATATTTTCAATATATATTTAACGGTTCAAAGCTTTTTTACATTGAATAAATAGTTAGATATTTTTAATTTACTCTAAACTTGACATGCAAGATCTACGTGAATAAGAGACGAAATAAGATAGTTGAATTAAAATATGAATCGTATATAAAGTTATATAACTGTGTAAAAGAAGTTTAATTTTACACTAGTTTAATCATATATATTGTCCTTCAAATTAATGACAATTACAAGCAAAAGGATGCAAATGTAACGTTACAATATTTTGCACAAAAGGAGCAGGATGTTGAGTAATTTCTGTTTGCCTTACAGGCTTTAGTTAGGCTTGCTTCATTTAAAATGACATTGAATTGAAAAATACATGTCTCACATTTCCCAGTACAATGACAAAAGGAAAAGAAAAAGAGATACAAAAAAAATTCATATCAATACAATTTCAAAGAATTCCTTACAGCCAAGAATTTCAAGACTAGCTAGGAAGGCCTGAGAGTGTTTTTAGGAGCACTTACCCAAGGGGTACCAGCAATGGCGAATCTCCACAAGGCGCTAGCATGCTCGGGTAAAGCATATTCGATGCCAACACGAGGACCGATTAATATCTTATCTGGTTCCGGCCCATCCAAGAGTTCCAAACCACCTATGTCACATCCATATAATGTGCATTACAGGACTAGATATCAGTGGCAATTAGAATCGTGGTATAAACTATAATGTTAGCAACCAATTACCTGGAGTGTATAGGGGATGGTTAGACCATTCTGTGGAAATTCCAAGTGCCTGAGCAACCTATACTTAGAAATATAAGCATTAAAGCTCAAAAATCCTACATTACACAAAGAGGTGATTGCTCAGTGCAATAATAGTTTTTTTTTTTCGTTTTTTTTTTTTTTTTGGGCAGTAAATGTTCTCTTTGCTAAGTTGCAGCAATTTTAATACAAGAAAGAGCAGAAACTATGTTGCTTTGACTCTTAATTTTTCTTGAAATACCTCTATAGGGCACATTTCTGTATATGGGTACGAGGATATGACCTTTAGAAGGCCCTCCAAATACATGGAAAAACTTTTAAAAAATTGAATATATCCATGCCAAACGCATACCCGTATCCTACACTCACCCAAGTCCAAGTAACATAGACTAGAAGAACTTAACACCTCAAACATTGCCATTTTTTCCTGGTTAACTTTTACCAACAAGTAGATGAGTAACCAATGTTTAAATCCAAACAAAAAATAATCCTTTTCATATAACTTCTTTCTACCTGACATGTCATTCAATGCCTCCACATTTTATTAGCAAGAGTGATGAACTAAACCCAATATATATATATACATATATTTGGATAAATGACTTGGAAGCTCGAAATAAAAAGAAGTCAAAAGTTAATCTTTCATCATAATGTTGGGAAAAAAAAAGCAGAAGAAAAAGAACAGAAATGTGAAGTACACGTGCACATGGGTGGGCAGAAATGACCTGCCTGTCTGCAAGCAGGTTTATCTGCTGAAAAGATAAGGTACATTCTTGTCTTTCCAGTCCTTTTTGGAAGCCGTTAAAGCTTTAGAGTTTTGGTACCGTTTCAAAGTTGTTTGAATCACTTTAAACCTTCTTAGTAGCAAATGCAAAAATCTAAATACGCTTTTCATCACTTTTTTTTTTTTTGTATTTTTTGGATAATTAACTTTCATCACTTTTATTTCCTTTTCATCCTCCAATTCTAATGCATTGAGCCTGAACTTTGCCACGATAGTTCGTGTCACTAACAAATCATATGTAGGTAATGCAATGAATATGCCAGGGTAAAGAGAATGAAGCCTTTATCTGCATTTGTGAAGAATTCCTAATTAATTATCCCAAACTAATATTTAAAAGCTATTTATGCTAATTGAACCAACAAAACCACCTCGCAGTGAAAACAACATGAAAATTATCTTCGATTAGCACTTTCAGAAAGATTCAGAAATTATCAAGATATTGCAAAAATAAAAGGAGAAAAGAATCAACTCTAACCTTTCCAGGTCCAGTAAGAAGAATAGGCTTCTCAGTTTGCTGACCTCGACGCTGCTGAATGGTCTCTAAACCTGCAACCAGGTTCACATATTTCAAGAAATATTGCCTTAAACAAACATTATGCTCGCTTTTCTGATCCAATGCTAGAAAGCATGTAAAGATTCAAGACTTTAATGAAGGGCAAGAAATTGGAAAAGCATATTCCCAAAAAACTTTTAACAGTTACTAAGTTACGAGATATTAGAATAGGCAACTGCAAATAATTGAATCAGGATGACTCCAGGTATGATCAACGAGAACTATTCACAACAACAAATTGCTAAATAGGCTAGGCTATAAATATAAGAAATACTAGCAATTTAAGAGATGACAATACAGGTGCATACAGAAGTAATAGTTACTTAGCTAATATAGGATAAGAATACAATTACTTACCACACACTGGAGCGCAAGCACGTATTAAGACTGCAGCCCCAACTCCTTCCTTGTCAGCAATAACATTGAGCATTGTATGAAGCCCATAGCAAAGATAAACATAAGCATGACCCCCAGGACCAAACTACAACTCCTCCATAAAGAAACTCAATTACTATTATTAGTACCAAAATAAACAGAATTAGTCTTAAAATTCTCAAGCTATTGATAAAGCAAGAATCAGATTAGTGAGCACATATAAAAGATTAAAAAAGAGCTAAACTTACCATAGGGGCTGTTCTTTCTGTGATTCCAAACCTACCATGACAGGCTGAATCATCTGGCCTATAAGCCTCTACCTGTCCAAACATAATAATTCAAATTAGAAAATATATAACAAAGAAATTCAATTTAAGGGGAAAAAAAAAAGACGAAACTTTAGTCAAAACCAATTAGAAGATAGCCTAAAAAAGAAAATATAAAGGGTTTTCCTTGTTTTTCTCAGCAAGCAAACAAATAGTCTTTTGTAAAAGTCCACAATGCCAGTTCACAAATTTTTTTTTTTTAAAAAAACAACATCATAAAAAAATCCAAACTTTCAATTTCATTTCCATTTTCCCAAGAAACAAACAGAATATGGGAACAAAATTAACAAAAAAAAAATGCATCAAATTTACCTCAGTTATCTGAAGAACGACATTATCTCTCCTTAAAAACTTGCCAAGCAAACGTGGCGCCAAATCAAGAGCGTCAATTTGAAAGAAATCGGGGGGCAGTATCGTCGTTTTGGGAAAACAAGGGTCAGGAACCGGAGAAAATTCGATTTTGAGTTCGGGTTGAGGCTCAGTTTGTTTTTGGCCGCGTTTGATCCTGGTCCCAACGGTCGCTGATTTGGAACGCTGACTCGTCCGTCTCTCCAGGTCATTACTGCCAGATTGGCTCAGTCGAGTTGATTTGTTGGTTTTTGAAGCAACTCGTTTGAATCGGTGAGTTGGGATCATCTAGAGCGGAAGTGAAGCAGACAAACAAAGAAATTGGTTTTGGTCAGAATTTGAAGCATCGGTTGACCTCGTTCGGGGCTTTTGGCGGCTATTTCTTAGTTATCGTTCATGGACTCATGTCATGGCCCCATCCAAGTAAACTAGTGTTACAGCTAATTTAAAGTGGCCTTTATTGGGCCAAGTCTTTGTCGTCCTCAAGCATTTAAATATTTTTTTAATTTTTAAACCTTTTTACAATCAATAAAATATAATTATATTAATTTATATAAAAAACATAAAAATTAAAATTTATTTAAATAAATAACTATTTCATATGATTGAATTTAAAACTAATTTTGAAGTTAATTCAATTATAAAATATTATAAATGCTAGAAGAAGACTCTAGTAAAGTTGGGCAACATTCTAGACTTCTACTACCGAATAATATAAAAACTAATTATTTACAAATTACATAGTATAATCTTTTATAAAAAAAAAAAATTGCATATTTTGGGAACTTTTCAAGTTAAAGGTAAGCAGAAATCTGAAAAAGAGTTTAAGCAAACCCTATATGTTTTTTTTATTATTTTTATATAAATTTTTATATTTTTATTTGTATTTAAATAAAATTATTATTTTAAACTAAATGTTAAGATTTATTACCATGCAAATTAAAAATTAATCATTTACTCAAATCTAAATTAAATATTAACAATTTATTTAAAGATTTATTTAGACGTTAAATTAAGTCCAGTTAAATCAAGCTTTAACAAAAAAATTTGAATTGAGTTTAAGTAAACAATAAGATTGATTTTGGTCTTGTATTTCAAATTTCATTATTTATATTTGAGTTTAAATTAAAATTCAAGTAAAAATTTTTTTATTAATTAAAATAATTAACATGTATTAAATTAAAAGATCAAACTCATAAACTACTCAAATTTAAATTCAACTCAATAATTATCAAATTAAATTCAGCTTTTTTGAACTTAGCCTATTAAGTCGTAAGCACATGTATGTATTTGCACTCTTATTTGAAATAAAAAATATAAAATTTTTGTTGTTTTAGTAAAAGAAAAAAAGTTTACTAAGGCGTTTGTTGAAGAAACCTTGGCTCAACCTCAGCAATGAAACCCTAAAGACGGATTAGTTGTAGACAAGTCTTCCATATCATTCCAAATAATCAATGTCTCCCACATTCTAGACTCTTCCACCGCCTCGAACCCTCCAGACTGTACCCTTCTCTCCCCTTTCTCCCCCATTGCTTCTTTTTAAACCTTTCCTTCGATCAAAGCCGCCCCCCACACACACGTAGAAACCGGCCTTCTCTTGCAGTCTTTAACACGCCCTCTTCTTATTTGTTATTTCTATGGCGAAGTACGGCGAAGGCGACAAGCGATGGATCGTGGAGGAAAGACCCGATGGTGCTAACGTCCACAACTGGCACTGGGCAGAAACCGATTGTCTCCCGTGGTCTAAAACCTTCTTCAACAAATCGCTTTCGGATCTTACCATCCTTGATGGCGAAGGTAATCTCCACATCAAAACCAAGAAGGTCGAAAAGGTCGATGGCGAAGCCTACGTTAATGTTCGGAAAGGTAAAATTATTCCCGGCTATGAAATCAGTTTAGGTTTGTCCTGGGAAGGCGAAGCTAAAGATGGAGAAGGGAAGACGCTTTTGAAAGTTGAAGGTAATGTTGAGATTCCGTATATTTCGGATGAGAATGCTGATGAGGATCCGGAAGTTAAGGTTACGGTTAAAGACGAAGGACCCATTGGTAAAACGTTGAAGGAAGCGTTTCTGGCCAAAGGGAAGCCCTTGGTTTTGGAGAAAGTGAGAGATTATGTTAAAACCATGGCGCAAGGCGGCCCCGCCAAAGATGACTTGGAAGCCAAGAAATCGGCACCCAAAAATAGTAGTAATAATAGTAATTCCACTGGGGTGTCTAATGAGAAAGTTGCGGTGGAGAAAGAAGTGAAGAAGCAAGTGAAAAAGGAAGGGAAGAAAGGGTTGAAAACGATTACGATGTCGGAGAAGTTTAATTGTAGAGCTAAGGATATGTATGAGATTTTGATGGATGAGAACAGATGGAAAGGGTTTACTCAGAGTTATGCTAGGATAAGTAAAGAAGTTGGTGGCCAATTCAGTATTTTTGATGGATCGGTTACCGGTACTAACTTGGAGTTGCAAGAAGGGAAGTTGATTGCTCAGAGATGGAGATTTGGGAGTTGGCCTGAGGGGGTTGATTCTACAGTAAGTTTATTGGAGTTCACTTTCGACTCTTTTAAAGTTTTTGGGAATAGGCTTTGGTTGAATGATGGCTTTTTTAAATGGGTTGTTTTGTTGTTGCAGGTAAGACTTGTTTTCGATGAGCCTGAGCCTGGGATTACTATAATCAAACTCACGCATGCAGATGTTCCTGAGGAGGACAGGTTGATTTTTATTTGTTTTATTTCGTAATATGGGTAATCTGTTGCGGATTGAATTGGGTTATTGATCTTTTTTATTTATAATTTTTTTATATGTTGATTTGTGTGCAGATATGGGAATGCGACTGTGGTGGAGAACACTGAGAGAGGATGGAGGGATCTTATTTTCAATAAGATACGAGCAGTATTTGGTTTTGGAATATGATTTCTTTATTTCTATATGAAGAAATTGTCTTTTTCTTTTCTTTTCTTTTCGAATTGTAGAATTTTATGAAAACATGTTTCTTTCGGCCATTATTGTATAAGATTTGTATGACTGTGCAAGTCTGGCATTTGCCTACTGGTTCTTGGTTCTAAACTTAAAAGTTGGTCTGAGTGACATCGTTGTCTTGTTTGCCAATAACCAAATTATCCCTTTAAATATTGACAATGACGAAAACGTTGCCTTACAGCAACTTTGTTTTAAGTCTGGCAGTGCGCATGTATTTTCACATGATTTTGTTCATGTTGGTGTTATGACGTTCTTAAGAGTACAAATTTGATCTGACTTGCATTGTTCTCTTTTTCCTCTCGGAGCTCAGAGGCATAGGGCCTTTTTCCATTAGGTCTTAGATTGATTGAAGCCCCACGGGCAAGATGAAGTTCGTGGTTTGCTTCCCTATGATGTCCACGTTTTCACAAGAAGTAGGGATCTGATTCAATAACTCTGGCACTTGGCGAGTACAATTTTCTCTGGACGCGTTGTGATTATATTAGTGTAACTTGAATTTGATAAATTTGCTCCTTTTTTTGAGGTGCTTCAAGCTAATTAATATTCCAGTTAAAGTAGGTTTTGGATAATCTATTGCTTTGGAAGGATTTGAGCAGGTCTACATTCTTATATTTGCTGCTTGGACCATGGTTAATTTGGCAAGGGATTCTATAGTTTGTTACTCTCTTTGGTTGATTAGTTTGAGAACATAATAGGAAGCGTGATCTTGTTCCATTGTTAAAGTGGTCTTGATAATTTAAGAGCTTGTTATACGGCATTTTTTGTGGTCATAAACAAATTTCTGTTGCACTTCCTATGTTTTAATTGTTCAAAGTGAAGCATTTGTTCTTGTGCCATCACTGTTAAAGAGAGCTTTATATACAGGGATTAAGATGGATTCTAGTGCTATAAGGTGGTATGTGTTAAGGCCCTCATTCAGATACTTTGATTACTCTTTAGTAACGGACGTCCCAAGATGATGTAATTTGTCAAGACTTATCGCAGCATGTGTTTTATGAGTAAGTAACAGGTCAAAATCCAATGTGTTTTAGGGTAGCGTGATAAGGATTCTTTCCTTAGGTTGGACATGATAAAAGTTCATTTTGCAGTCATAAACTTCAATTCCTGCCCCATTATGAGGATTGTCTCTCATTAGCGATGCCCTTTAGACCTTTTAGCCTTCTCTAGAATTACCCTTTACAATCTATTTTCCATTATTTAGTTCTGCATAGCACAGGTTCAAATTTATTTACAACCTGGCATGACGAAATCTTCCACCTAGAAAGCTTGCCCTAGATGTGTAGCAGTTAACCCCAGGCTAGACATAATACGAGATTGTGAGTTCATCTGTGCTGTTGAGTCTATAGGTGTACTCTTCATTATTTGTTTCTCCATCATCTAAATTAGCGGCTAAGGTAGTTGATTTCATTGTTCTACTTAACGTTGAGCCCTTTCTTCCAAAAAATAGAGCCGGTAGTTACCTTTCTTTTTCATAATAGGGTTTCATCGATTTATGACTTGATTTAGAAGACCCTGTTTGTATGCAAATCTGTGAGTGCGGCCGATCGATTCTTTTGTGTGATGTAAGTTCATCACTCATTTGGTTGATTTCCAATGAAATTTAAAGCACCTGATCGACATTGAAATTTTGATGTATCTGAACATGGAACTATCTGTATGCCCCCAATGTTTGGATTGGTTAAAAAAAAAAAGATGGAAAATGTTTGGCTAAAACAGTGGAGGTAAGGTACTGCTGATGCTGGACTTAGAAACGTTAGATGAAATCTGCTCCTGTTACATTTACACAAGTTTCGTTCCATGCTTCCATCATGTAATTTGATGTGGCAAATAATCTATGATACATATTGGCAATAATCAGTGCATCAGCACTGATTAATTTATAGATTTATATTTACTGTACAAATAAAGAGTTTTTGTATAGGAAGTAAGAATATCATCAATATCATGATCATGTCATAGTAGAGGGAAAAAAAAAAGTGATAATCCCCTCCCCTCCCCGGTGGGTTTCTTTTAATCAGATAAATTTTTGGATCATTTGTCTCACTTCTTCAATCACAAGCCATGCTTTGTGGCCTCCAATTACTTCTTCTTTCATCTCTCCATTCTTCCACACCTGCAATCAAATTTTACTTTATTTTATTCTTTTAAGGATCCTTCTGTCAAATGCCATGTTAATTCTCTGTTAATATCGAAGGACCCAGATTTTAGTTTTGAAGTGAACGCACCTGGATTGTAGGCATTTTCTGCTTAGAAATAAACAGCAACAATAAATTAACAAGTGAAAAAAAAATGTTATAATTGAATTAAAGAGGGAAAGAAAATTGAACACAAAGCAAAGCTTTTACGTACACTGATGTTTCCCCGCTTCACTAAACCTTGAGGTACTTTGTTGACATCGACGTAATAAAATTTGATTCTAAAGATATAAAAAAACGAATTTGTCATGAAAATAACAAACATAATTGCACATTGTTTTATCATTACATGAGTAGAAGAAGAGCATTGCATTGTTAAAACTAGTTTTAGACACGGATTAACAAGTGTGAAGTTGATGATAGTAAATATTTTAAGCTAATGTGATGATAAACTACCGCTCATAGTGCCGTGTTACTTAACCTTAAATAAGTGTTAGATACGAGTATGTGTTTAATAAAAGTACATTTGATCTTTACAAAGTTTTTTTTATATATGATGCAAGATCATACCACCATATCTAAGTCTGCAACTCCAACTTAAAATTTTTTGTACAAAACCTCAACCCTCCTTATTACTACTAGTGCTACTTCTATTGTTATTTGAGCAGGTGACTCCACTTCCTCGTGATGAAAACTACAAAGAATAAGATCCAAATTTACAAATATTAATTAGAGTGATGTATGAAGTTTAATACTGCCTTTGAACAAGTATATTTTATCACTATACTTTTTATTTTTAAAAAATACAAGGATCGAATTTTTATATTTATACATACTTTTATAAATGAGTTAATTGAATACGTAACGAGTTAACAAAATATCAATTCGATTATTAAAATTATTTGAAAACTTTCAACTAAATTAAAAAGTTTGCACTCAATGTATGATAAAGTTTGAACATATCCAACCTTGCATAACCTACAACATAAATTGGTTGCATTTGGTTTTAAAGTGTGGTACAATTTATACGTGGGGCAAAGGTGTGGGAAATTTTCAAATAATCAAGAAACACATGGATTACAAAAACTAGTCAAAATTTAAAATTCTGTTGGAAGAGAAAGGAGGGGTAATTTACCTGGTATCGTACTCAGCTGCCAATTTCTCTAACTTTGGCTTCAAATAGATGCATTTCCGGCACCAAGCAGCCATCCTATCAAACAATTAAACAAAATCATATCCCAAACCCTTTTTTGCAATCAAAGGAAAGATTAGATTAACAAAAACATGGGCTCTGCTCTGTTTCAAAAGGAGCGGCTTAGAGAGAGAGAGAGAGAGTGAAGTGAACTGAACCAGTCAATAAGAATTGGCTGAGAAAGTTCTTGAGCGTGGAGCAGAATCTGATCGAGCTGATCACAGTCGTTGATGGGTTCCATCTCAATCGTACTAGGTCTTGACAAATCAGGCCAAAGAGCTTCTACTCTCCACTCTCTCCGCGCAATTTTCTTCTTCCATTTTCTGTCCTTAAAATCAGACCCAAAAAACCCAGAGTTCTTTTGTAACAATAAACAGCTCCCAGTGTTCCAAAGTTGCCGCTGTTGTTGGTCTCTTTGATAGATTTCTCGATACAAAATTTGAGAATTTGCTGCCACAACTGACATCTTTTCTTTTTCTTTTCTCTACAGTAAAATTCGAAGATAGTTTTATGATTGGGAATCAGATATTTGGGCTACAGAGTACGTGGAAAAGTAGAACTAAAACATAATTGGGTTCCCCTTTATTACTGTTTTGTAAGGGATGGAAGCTGCGTTTTATGTATTGCTTTTCTGCGTTTTGGTTTTGGATTGATTTGAAACTTTGGAAGATGGGGCAACAAACTACTCGGAAAGAAAAAGCTTATCCGAAAGGTAAGGGAGGGAGAACAGGAGGCGGTGGGGACAACAAATGCTAACCTTTTGTTATTATTTTTTCTAACCATTTCC